>CAJINU010000019.1:0-223678 GCA_905178165.1 Amoebophrya sp. A25 | reverse complement strand
CAGGTCTGTAGGGTACATGCAAGAAGCGGGAAGGGGTCAGAAGTGGGCGCTTTGAGGCCTTCCCGCCCGGCAGCCCCTCGACAGGCCTGGCCAATAAGGTGGCAAGGCTGGACCCCTCTGGCGTGGTCCACCCCAGATCCATCCACAGGGGGGGGGGAGGGGGCCTCCCTCCCTGGTACATATATATACGACGTCTGCTCAAAATCAACATTGTCTCACGATTATTCCGGATTCTTCACCTGCTCATGTATTTCTGAAGGCTCCTTCCTGTATCTTTTACTAGTTCTGCTTTTGTTCGCAAAAATTAATGAACAAGAATCAAGTGAGTCGTTCCAAGATTGACTTCTCCGGGGCTGAACAACGAACGAGTATAATCTGTCGCCCGCGATTTCTCATACGCTGACGGACTGATGTGTCTAGCGAGAGGCAGCGGTACGTGGAATCTTTTCCCATCATAGGACTATATGCTTCTCCCCCCTAGATTGCGAATAATTCCAATTTTTAAATAACAATCCTCAGAAGCATACGACCGCACACACGGCCGCCAAGGTCTAGTCCTATCTGAACTGCTAACTGACTTGGCCGTAAACAGATGGCGTCTACTAGCTCAGTGGAAATCGTGCTAGTTATACTATGTGCATAAGCACTTTAAGTGACTTTATGTTATGAAGTTGATACTATTGCTCCTCTCCTTGGTCAACGCGTGTGCTTTGTTTTAGTGGTAAAATGCTAACGCGGTGACTTTGAACACAAGGCCGTAAGTTGATAGTGCTTAGCACGTCTTGCATGTAAGCGTCCCTGTATCGGTTGTGATTCTTCCCTCGGCGCCTTGTTTTCGATCCCTTGGTATGACCAGGTAAATCCTTACTCCCAAGATCAAGATCAACTACGCTTCGGACGAATCCCTCACCATTTGTATGTCAGCAACGAGATGGTTGCCAGACACCTTCTATCACTCGTCTGAGCCTGACATCTATCAAGAACAAGGGTTGCGTCGTCTCTTACAGTTTACCGCAGTCTCTACCTACAACTATGTATTTAGTCGTTATTTCTGTATTAAGACCTCAGAAGCGTCTGCCTACGTAGTGTAAAAGAGTCCCGCCGCCATGAATATTTCCTGGCTATCAGGAGTTTTATTTTGCAACCCATATTAAAGAGGGTTTTCGTCCGATTCGGTAAAATATTTTTTTCTACAGGTGAAAATACGAAGCCAGCCCCTGTGGTCAGCTCTGCCTTTTGCTGACCCTTAATCGTCAGCGAGGTTCCCCCATGATCCTGGCTATATACCTGGGAGTAAGTTGTACACTTTTTCATATGATTGCGGGGCACGACAGAGGCGGCTCTTTTCGAAGAACATCCTTCGGCCAAAATCCACGCGCCGCCAAGTGGCATAGAATCTAACTTTGCTTACAGTGAAACCTGCAAATTTAGCAGCATACTCCTCATCATATCGCCCAATGCCTTCGACGGCACTTACATTAGAGCACATGCAGAAGACCGTAGTTGGTAGATGGAGGTAGAAGTAGTATGTACTACCTGTAAAGAACTGCTGGTGGATGTGCACAAGTTATTTGAGGTGCACGGCAGCATAATTGAGCCAGTGTTCAAGGAGGCTCGTCCTAGTTTATCAACTTCTCTTGGGTAAATAAGTGTGTTTCCGGTTAGGCATTTCTCAGTCAACTTTTTAAGATGGATTTAGTCTTCAGCTGCTAATTCGGTCCCTTGATCCATTGACCTTCCTCTTGATAAAAGTGATGACCTCAGGTTCTCGTGACGCCTCTTGTTGGTTGCATATACGCAGCTGAGTGGAGTTGTGGCCAGCACTTCTATCAGAATCTTTGCCTTTAGGTACTGAAAATATTCAATATATCACACTTCACAAAATACCACCATCCCCATCGCATCATGTTATAAATATCTATGGGTAATGACGATGGCGAATCTGACTAGGAACAAAAAGTAAGAGGAAGATATTCATGAACAGTAATCAAAAATCTTAAGGATCAAATAGACAATGGTCGTAACAGTGAGGTAGTCGATGCGCGGAGGGCCGATATCTGGACGCGAACGCTGCGGCTGCCCTGGCAATATTTCTAAGGCGCCGCCCTCGATTTCACCCCCCCGACCAAGTGTGGTTTCGAGATATTCGGACCTTGTCTTCTTAGAACTCAATTAATAGAAAAGCTCATGATCCTGCTGTGGAGTTGGGTGCTCATTTGATCTCATTTTTACCTTCGCGGTGCCCCTCTTTCAACCAAAAAAAAATTGTGCATTGTGAACCACACAACCTCAAAATCTGACTCGGTGAATGACTAAAAAAAAAGGCTAGGCTCGGTTAGGAGGCTATGGACCTGTACAAACTGGAAAATGTGTTTGAAATAATTTTGATACTACTACTTACTACTCCTATGCAGCCCTTGCTTTTCTCATCGTATCAACAAAAAAGAGGGTACAGACCCAAAGTGTGTGTAATCAAAAAGGACCCATCATCCAAATATCGCAGCCTAGTATTGAAAAAATGGGTTAAAATCGAAGAGGGCGCGACCAGGAATAGAGACGCTTGGACGCCCAGAGGGGGCCAGCTAGCCTTCATTGCCATATTGAATTGAAGCTTTTTGCGTAAATTGATACGCGTGGTCCTACAGATTGAGCAATTTTTTTAAGTGGACTGAGCAATGCCTAAGCACGAAAAAGGAGGCATGTTGTCGGCAGATGGCGAGTATGTATTGTTCTGGTATTTGGTAACGAACCCGATATGGATTGTAAGGGAAAACAAGAAGAGAACCCTTGTGACCAAATTTGGGTTACCAAAAACTGGAACCATTCAGGATACGACGACGACCGAAAACCCACTGAAAAACGAGAAAGGCGAAGGAAAGAAAGGCGCATGACTCTCAGGAAGCGCTCGAAAATGAGCAGGGAAACGGATACGGGTAGCCCCACTACAAGAACTGGAACCAAGACAATCGACAAGAGAGCGCCAGCAACGCGTCCGAAAGGCCGTCCGATGGCCTGAAACTTGAGCGCGTTCGCGTTTGCAGCTTTTTTTGCGTAGCTGTCATAAAGGCCGCTAGCTTTTGAGACCTGAAAGCCAGCGCCACAAGCCTCGGCTTGATAAGTAGCGCTACTCACAAAGAGCCTCGCGGGCCCCTGACTTTTCCCTTTGAGTAGAGCTACTCGAAAAAGCCTCGAAGGCCTCTGGCTTTTCCTTTTGAGGCCCGAGAAACTCAAGTTGAATTTTGGGGAGACTCTTTTTGAGCAGAGTTACTCGGCCGAGCCTCAAAAGCCGGCGGCTCTTGCCGAGGATTGAAAGCCTGAATGGTCTGCTCCAATTGTCTTGCTTCACATCCTCAAACTGAGTATTTCTATCACCAAAAACAAAGCACAGTCTGCCCTTACTTCAGTGGATGTGGAAAGTAAGTAAAGAGAAACAAGAATGACCCCTCCGACTTTCTAGAACAGGACGACGTCATCATGCTGATGGAAAATACTTAATACATAAGCGGGATACCGAAAATACGTAAGTAAAATTCATGAAGATAATAAGAAAAGTCAGCAGCTTCATGGCATTAATAAATTGTGTGGGAAATCTTCACCAGGGGAATCTTCATGGCCTTAATTTGCGGACTCGAGTGATCAGTCGCCCACTTGGTCAGCGCGTCCCGCTCTCGCATTAGAATCATGCTATGTCTCTAGTCTTGGCGACGCTTCTACTTCTTGCCCTCCTCCGCCTCGATACATTCCCTCAAACTTTCCCTGTCCTCTTGTGCCGTCCGCGTCCGCTAAGCAAGACAGTCAAAAATTTAGTGAAGGTGCCTACTAGACCCCAAAGAAGCTTTTTCTTAATGTGATTCTCGGTCTTAGCCAATCGTCCATGTGCTCCAGCCTAACCAGAAGCGGCTGCGAAACAAATTGCGTGCAGAGTTAGAAGTTTCATCACCAGAACAAACAGCGGCACAAGCAGCACGCGTAACTTCTTCAGTTTGGCAGCTCACACGGCGTAGAGTGAATGGACCGCATGGAGCTGCATGGAGCTAAAGGGGGCGCTTCTTGCGTCCCTTATGGATATGTGCCCCAACATGCGCTCCATGCTACTCCGTGCGCCATGCGTGCTATAAGCAGCTGCCCTGGTAGTAGTATACTTCGAAAAGCTGCATGATAACGAAACTTCGAAAAAATAGGAGTACCGGCTACCGAGTAAAGGTCGCTAAAAGGGACACGAACAACAGCAGACGAAGCTTTTCAAAGTGAAAAGACAGGCAAAATAAGCCTACGGCGGACTACGTGCAAAACATGACGATCATCTTAGACCTAGAACAAGTCGGACAAGGTAGTGCCGAGGGTCATACTGCAGTAAACATGTGGCTCTTTCTCTCGTCATTCAAGAATGAATGACAAAACACCCTATAGCATGATGGATTAGAGGACCTATATGGAAGTAGATAAGATGGATCCCTAAAAAACAGCTGCAGATGGTTTTTGTTGGCCTTCAACTGAGCCTTGGCCTTCACCATCTTCTTGGCCTCTGGCTTTATCCTTTGGACGGTGCTCGAACAGCTTGAGAGCTGGGCCAGCGTTGGAGGAAGAAAACGCAGCGATATCATCTGCCTCTATCTCTACCCGCGCCCCCTGTTCGTGCTGCTGGTAGGGATTAAGCTGGACGTAGTCAAATTCTTCTTTGGCCTTGTCTGGTGCTTCTTGGCCCGTTCCCGCATCTCCTCCACCCTCAGCTGCAATCTTAGGATCAACAACGTGTTACTTGCTTAAGTAGTTCTTCGGATTGATCCGAGGGCCTCGCTCAGATCAGGTTACAATGCACTACGATATTCATGCTCATGAGTTAGTTTGATTTGTTACACAGAATCAAGGCCACAGTGTCTCGTTTTGAAATCAATGAGAATAGGATAATCAAAAAGCTGAAGAATGTAACCAGTGGCCTGAGTGATAATCTAAAGTACTCGGCTTTATGGGGTGAGTTACTTGCTTACTTCAAGGCTACGCGTAGATAGGGGCTCATTCAGGATACTAGACATGTAGGAAAAAGGCGACGCAAGTAAGTACGGAACTGACATAACGCCAGAAAAAAGAAGCACTTAGACACTTTATTGGCTCCTTGTCTTCTTTTGTTCATCGTGCCATAGATCAGCTACTTTTCTGGAATGCACAATTGCTTGCGAACAAAAAGTTTTAGTTTAGGGGGTTGTATACATATAGTTGATATTCAAATAAATGTCATACGGATTGTTGCTCCATTCCTTCTGCATTGGAGACTTATTTCGAATCCAACTTCTAGTAGCACTTCTGTACCGGTAGTAGTACTTGTAGTAGTAAACCCACTTCTCGATAGATGAAACCCCAAGGATTGTTTTTGTAGATTCCGAGTCCTTCTCAGTCAATAGAAATAGAACGAGTTGTAAATTTCTTGAACAAAAGAAATATCATAAGAATGCTTTTTCCTTGGATAATATCGGCATCGTCCAGTAGCTTCTCGTTTGGCTCGACGCTGCCAAAGCCTGTAATGATGTCCCCAGCACGCAATGACGTTCCAGGAATGTCCACCATCACAACAAGCGCACAGCATTAGAGCGATAGCAGTAGCTACGTACGTGGTATACTAGTAGTCCTGTCGGCTTCATTTTCTTCTAATTGTACTAATTCGTGCTGTTTTCTTTTACCTAGGTGGACCGCGTCATCTCGTGGCGGTACCTTTCTGTAATAGATGGACACTTCCACTTCCGGACTAAATTGAAGTGCTGTGACGAAAAAGAAAGCAAGAAAAAGACAACCAAAAAAGGAGGAGAAAGAAAGATCCCCCGCCGCCACTCTTATGCTAGCTATGTATAATATTTACAAGAAACCGGGGCCGCCCCTTGGGCGACCCCTCCTTGATGGCAGCACAGTCACAAGAACAGACGAGTAGAAACATAAGAGAAAGCAAAAAAAAAGCGACCGAGGCACGGAGCGCCCGCCCCTTGGCCTTGGCGGCTGCCGTCGAGATGATGGAGAAGAACAAAGACCGAAGCAACCCACGGAACCCAGAACCCTGGCGCGCGGAATCAATTAGGCACGCCACGCCAATGAGACAGGCCCGGCGGACATTCATGCGTGCGCGGGGGCGGGCCGGAGGTGTTGCCAATGCCGTGAGGTGCGCCCGACGTCGGTGAGCCCTCCCAAGCCCGCGCGCCCTGCTCGTCTTGTTCGCTGGTCCCGCTCAGCTTGCCCAGGCAGTTTGGCCGGGGCCAGCTTTGGCCGCTCAGGCCTCTCCGGTTTGAGCTGCCCGCGTTCTCGCCTAGGGCTAGCTGACTGCCCTCGGGTTTGTTCTTTGGCTCAACGAGCGGGGGCTGCCCATCGATCCCGCCTCGGCCCCCAAAGTGCCCCACGACCTCCCCAAACGCAGCACGACCGACCTCCCCAAACACAGCGCGACCTCCCAAACACAGCGCGACCCCTTAAGCACCGCACGGCCCCAAGCTACAACGTGGCCACGCAGTCGCAGCGCGTCCCCCAAGCAACACACGAAGCACCAAAGACACCACGGCCCCCCAAACTTATTAACACACCACGACCACCAAGAAGACACAGCGCGACCCCCCAGGCAACCCACTACGGCTCCCAGAAGACAGTATGAGCATGAGCATAGGGGCACAGCATAACCCCCCGCGCAAATTACTACAGACCGCCAGCCCCCAAAAGACAAAGGAAGCAACCCCGCAGACAACACGCAGCCCCTGGGCTATGACATGGCCCGCCCCCTAAAAAAAAGAGCAAAACCGCAAGAGGCACCACGACCCCCTTGCGGCACCCTCCCCCTGACCCCAAACCCCCAAAGGCACTGCATGGCAAACCATAAAACTGAGCACGGCCCCAAAGGCACGGCGTGACCCCCGGGCACCGCATAGACCCACAAAGGGACACATGGCCGGACATGAGGCAAGACAACCAAGACGCACCAGCACGACCGCCAAAGAGGCAGCGCGACGAACTTCCAAAACAACACAGCACCCCCAAAACAGCACGGACCCCAAAACACAGCAAGACCCCGAAAGGCACAGCACTACCACCCCGAACACACTGCGGCGACGAGGACGACTAAGACACCCCACGACCCCAAAGGACCACCATGAACCCCCGACGCTGTAACTTATGGAGACCCCTCGCCCCTACATCATAAGGCCCCGCATGACCGCGCACCATCCAAAGCGCAGCCGCCTGGCCACGCACCAAAACGCAGCACGACGGACCCCAGAAGCACAGCGCCAAGCCTACCAAGGCCCACCATGACCCCCCTCAACTCATTGCGACCAAATGGACGCAGCACGCGGCGACACCACTGAAAAAAGGAAGCCAAGCCACAAAAGGAGAAGCAAAAGCCTGGCCCCCATTTTAAAGGCACAACGTGACCTCCTCCCAAACAAAGAGCAGCGCGCAGCCNCAGGTCTGTAGGGTACATGCAAGAAGCGGGAAGGGGTCAGAAGTGGGCGCTTTGAGGCCTTCCCGCCCGGCAGCCCCTCGACAGGCCTGGCCAATAAGGTGGCAAGGCTGGACCCCTCTGGCGTGGTCCACCCCAGATCCATCCACAGGGGGGGGGGAGGGGGCCTCCCTCCCTGGTACATATATATACGACGTCTGCTCAAAATCAACATTGTCTCACGATTATTCCGGATTCTTCACCTGCTCATGTATTTCTGAAGGCTCCTTCCTGTATCTTTTACTAGTTCTGCTTTTGTTCGCAAAAATTAATGAACAAGAATCAAGTGAGTCGTTCCAAGATTGACTTCTCCGGGGCTGAACAACGAACGAGTATAATCTGTCGCCCGCGATTTCTCATACGCTGACGGACTGATGTGTCTAGCGAGAGGCAGCGGTACGTGGAATCTTTTCCCATCATAGGACTATATGCTTCTCCCCCCTAGATTGCGAATAATTCCAATTTTTAAATAACAATCCTCAGAAGCATACGACCGCACACACGGCCGCCAAGGTCTAGTCCTATCTGAACTGCTAACTGACTTGGCCGTAAACAGATGGCGTCTACTAGCTCAGTGGAAATCGTGCTAGTTATACTATGTGCATAAGCACTTTAAGTGACTTTATGTTATGAAGTTGATACTATTGCTCCTCTCCTTGGTCAACGCGTGTGCTTTGTTTTAGTGGTAAAATGCTAACGCGGTGACTTTGAACACAAGGCCGTAAGTTGATAGTGCTTAGCACGTCTTGCATGTAAGCGTCCCTGTATCGGTTGTGATTCTTCCCTCGGCGCCTTGTTTTCGATCCCTTGGTATGACCAGGTAAATCCTTACTCCCAAGATCAAGATCAACTACGCTTCGGACGAATCCCTCACCATTTGTATGTCAGCAACGAGATGGTTGCCAGACACCTTCTATCACTCGTCTGAGCCTGACATCTATCAAGAACAAGGGTTGCGTCGTCTCTTACAGTTTACCGCAGTCTCTACCTACAACTATGTATTTAGTCGTTATTTCTGTATTAAGACCTCAGAAGCGTCTGCCTACGTAGTGTAAAAGAGTCCCGCCGCCATGAATATTTCCTGGCTATCAGGAGTTTTATTTTGCAACCCATATTAAAGAGGGTTTTCGTCCGATTCGGTAAAATATTTTTTTCTACAGGTGAAAATACGAAGCCAGCCCCTGTGGTCAGCTCTGCCTTTTGCTGACCCTTAATCGTCAGCGAGGTTCCCCCATGATCCTGGCTATATACCTGGGAGTAAGTTGTACACTTTTTCATATGATTGCGGGGCACGACAGAGGCGGCTCTTTTCGAAGAACATCCTTCGGCCAAAATCCACGCGCCGCCAAGTGGCATAGAATCTAACTTTGCTTACAGTGAAACCTGCAAATTTAGCAGCATACTCCTCATCATATCGCCCAATGCCTTCGACGGCACTTACATTAGAGCACATGCAGAAGACCGTAGTTGGTAGATGGAGGTAGAAGTAGTATGTACTACCTGTAAAGAACTGCTGGTGGATGTGCACAAGTTATTTGAGGTGCACGGCAGCATAATTGAGCCAGTGTTCAAGGAGGCTCGTCCTAGTTTATCAACTTCTCTTGGGTAAATAAGTGTGTTTCCGGTTAGGCATTTCTCAGTCAACTTTTTAAGATGGATTTAGTCTTCAGCTGCTAATTCGGTCCCTTGATCCATTGACCTTCCTCTTGATAAAAGTGATGACCTCAGGTTCTCGTGACGCCTCTTGTTGGTTGCATATACGCAGCTGAGTGGAGTTGTGGCCAGCACTTCTATCAGAATCTTTGCCTTTAGGTACTGAAAATATTCAATATATCACACTTCACAAAATACCACCATCCCCATCGCATCATGTTATAAATATCTATGGGTAATGACGATGGCGAATCTGACTAGGAACAAAAAGTAAGAGGAAGATATTCATGAACAGTAATCAAAAATCTTAAGGATCAAATAGACAATGGTCGTAACAGTGAGGTAGTCGATGCGCGGAGGGCCGATATCTGGACGCGAACGCTGCGGCTGCCCTGGCAATATTTCTAAGGCGCCGCCCTCGATTTCACCCCCCCGACCAAGTGTGGTTTCGAGATATTCGGACCTTGTCTTCTTAGAACTCAATTAATAGAAAAGCTCATGATCCTGCTGTGGAGTTGGGTGCTCATTTGATCTCATTTTTACCTTCGCGGTGCCCCTCTTTCAACCAAAAAAAAATTGTGCATTGTGAACCACACAACCTCAAAATCTGACTCGGTGAATGACTAAAAAAAAAGGCTAGGCTCGGTTAGGAGGCTATGGACCTGTACAAACTGGAAAATGTGTTTGAAATAATTTTGATACTACTACTTACTACTCCTATGCAGCCCTTGCTTTTCTCATCGTATCAACAAAAAAGAGGGTACAGACCCAAAGTGTGTGTAATCAAAAAGGACCCATCATCCAAATATCGCAGCCTAGTATTGAAAAAATGGGTTAAAATCGAAGAGGGCGCGACCAGGAATAGAGACGCTTGGACGCCCAGAGGGGGCCAGCTAGCCTTCATTGCCATATTGAATTGAAGCTTTTTGCGTAAATTGATACGCGTGGTCCTACAGATTGAGCAATTTTTTTAAGTGGACTGAGCAATGCCTAAGCACGAAAAAGGAGGCATGTTGTCGGCAGATGGCGAGTATGTATTGTTCTGGTATTTGGTAACGAACCCGATATGGATTGTAAGGGAAAACAAGAAGAGAACCCTTGTGACCAAATTTGGGTTACCAAAAACTGGAACCATTCAGGATACGACGACGACCGAAAACCCACTGAAAAACGAGAAAGGCGAAGGAAAGAAAGGCGCATGACTCTCAGGAAGCGCTCGAAAATGAGCAGGGAAACGGATACGGGTAGCCCCACTACAAGAACTGGAACCAAGACAATCGACAAGAGAGCGCCAGCAACGCGTCCGAAAGGCCGTCCGATGGCCTGAAACTTGAGCGCGTTCGCGTTTGCAGCTTTTTTTGCGTAGCTGTCATAAAGGCCGCTAGCTTTTGAGACCTGAAAGCCAGCGCCACAAGCCTCGGCTTGATAAGTAGCGCTACTCACAAAGAGCCTCGCGGGCCCCTGACTTTTCCCTTTGAGTAGAGCTACTCGAAAAAGCCTCGAAGGCCTCTGGCTTTTCCTTTTGAGGCCCGAGAAACTCAAGTTGAATTTTGGGGAGACTCTTTTTGAGCAGAGTTACTCGGCCGAGCCTCAAAAGCCGGCGGCTCTTGCCGAGGATTGAAAGCCTGAATGGTCTGCTCCAATTGTCTTGCTTCACATCCTCAAACTGAGTATTTCTATCACCAAAAACAAAGCACAGTCTGCCCTTACTTCAGTGGATGTGGAAAGTAAGTAAAGAGAAACAAGAATGACCCCTCCGACTTTCTAGAACAGGACGACGTCATCATGCTGATGGAAAATACTTAATACATAAGCGGGATACCGAAAATACGTAAGTAAAATTCATGAAGATAATAAGAAAAGTCAGCAGCTTCATGGCATTAATAAATTGTGTGGGAAATCTTCACCAGGGGAATCTTCATGGCCTTAATTTGCGGACTCGAGTGATCAGTCGCCCACTTGGTCAGCGCGTCCCGCTCTCGCATTAGAATCATGCTATGTCTCTAGTCTTGGCGACGCTTCTACTTCTTGCCCTCCTCCGCCTCGATACATTCCCTCAAACTTTCCCTGTCCTCTTGTGCCGTCCGCGTCCGCTAAGCAAGACAGTCAAAAATTTAGTGAAGGTGCCTACTAGACCCCAAAGAAGCTTTTTCTTAATGTGATTCTCGGTCTTAGCCAATCGTCCATGTGCTCCAGCCTAACCAGAAGCGGCTGCGAAACAAATTGCGTGCAGAGTTAGAAGTTTCATCACCAGAACAAACAGCGGCACAAGCAGCACGCGTAACTTCTTCAGTTTGGCAGCTCACACGGCGTAGAGTGAATGGACCGCATGGAGCTGCATGGAGCTAAAGGGGGCGCTTCTTGCGTCCCTTATGGATATGTGCCCCAACATGCGCTCCATGCTACTCCGTGCGCCATGCGTGCTATAAGCAGCTGCCCTGGTAGTAGTATACTTCGAAAAGCTGCATGATAACGAAACTTCGAAAAAATAGGAGTACCGGCTACCGAGTAAAGGTCGCTAAAAGGGACACGAACAACAGCAGACGAAGCTTTTCAAAGTGAAAAGACAGGCAAAATAAGCCTACGGCGGACTACGTGCAAAACATGACGATCATCTTAGACCTAGAACAAGTCGGACAAGGTAGTGCCGAGGGTCATACTGCAGTAAACATGTGGCTCTTTCTCTCGTCATTCAAGAATGAATGACAAAACACCCTATAGCATGATGGATTAGAGGACCTATATGGAAGTAGATAAGATGGATCCCTAAAAAACAGCTGCAGATGGTTTTTGTTGGCCTTCAACTGAGCCTTGGCCTTCACCATCTTCTTGGCCTCTGGCTTTATCCTTTGGACGGTGCTCGAACAGCTTGAGAGCTGGGCCAGCGTTGGAGGAAGAAAACGCAGCGATATCATCTGCCTCTATCTCTACCCGCGCCCCCTGTTCGTGCTGCTGGTAGGGATTAAGCTGGACGTAGTCAAATTCTTCTTTGGCCTTGTCTGGTGCTTCTTGGCCCGTTCCCGCATCTCCTCCACCCTCAGCTGCAATCTTAGGATCAACAACGTGTTACTTGCTTAAGTAGTTCTTCGGATTGATCCGAGGGCCTCGCTCAGATCAGGTTACAATGCACTACGATATTCATGCTCATGAGTTAGTTTGATTTGTTACACAGAATCAAGGCCACAGTGTCTCGTTTTGAAATCAATGAGAATAGGATAATCAAAAAGCTGAAGAATGTAACCAGTGGCCTGAGTGATAATCTAAAGTACTCGGCTTTATGGGGTGAGTTACTTGCTTACTTCAAGGCTACGCGTAGATAGGGGCTCATTCAGGATACTAGACATGTAGGAAAAAGGCGACGCAAGTAAGTACGGAACTGACATAACGCCAGAAAAAAGAAGCACTTAGACACTTTATTGGCTCCTTGTCTTCTTTTGTTCATCGTGCCATAGATCAGCTACTTTTCTGGAATGCACAATTGCTTGCGAACAAAAAGTTTTAGTTTAGGGGGTTGTATACATATAGTTGATATTCAAATAAATGTCATACGGATTGTTGCTCCATTCCTTCTGCATTGGAGACTTATTTCGAATCCAACTTCTAGTAGCACTTCTGTACCGGTAGTAGTACTTGTAGTAGTAAACCCACTTCTCGATAGATGAAACCCCAAGGATTGTTTTTGTAGATTCCGAGTCCTTCTCAGTCAATAGAAATAGAACGAGTTGTAAATTTCTTGAACAAAAGAAATATCATAAGAATGCTTTTTCCTTGGATAATATCGGCATCGTCCAGTAGCTTCTCGTTTGGCTCGACGCTGCCAAAGCCTGTAATGATGTCCCCAGCACGCAATGACGTTCCAGGAATGTCCACCATCACAACAAGCGCACAGCATTAGAGCGATAGCAGTAGCTACGTACGTGGTATACTAGTAGTCCTGTCGGCTTCATTTTCTTCTAATTGTACTAATTCGTGCTGTTTTCTTTTACCTAGGTGGACCGCGTCATCTCGTGGCGGTACCTTTCTGTAATAGATGGACACTTCCACTTCCGGACTAAATTGAAGTGCTGTGACGAAAAAGAAAGCAAGAAAAAGACAACCAAAAAAGGAGGAGAAAGAAAGATCCCCCGCCGCCACTCTTATGCTAGCTATGTATAATATTTACAAGAAACCGGGGCCGCCCCTTGGGCGACCCCTCCTTGATGGCAGCACAGTCACAAGAACAGACGAGTAGAAACATAAGAGAAAGCAAAAAAAAAGCGACCGAGGCACGGAGCGCCCGCCCCTTGGCCTTGGCGGCTGCCGTCGAGATGATGGAGAAGAACAAAGACCGAAGCAACCCACGGAACCCAGAACCCTGGCGCGCGGAATCAATTAGGCACGCCACGCCAATGAGACAGGCCCGGCGGACATTCATGCGTGCGCGGGGGCGGGCCGGAGGTGTTGCCAATGCCGTGAGGTGCGCCCGACGTCGGTGAGCCCTCCCAAGCCCGCGCGCCCTGCTCGTCTTGTTCGCTGGTCCCGCTCAGCTTGCCCAGGCAGTTTGGCCGGGGCCAGCTTTGGCCGCTCAAGCCTCTCCGGTTTGAGCTGCCCGCGTTCTCGCCTAGGGCTAGCTGACTGCCCTCGGGTTTGTTCTTTGGCTCAACGAGCGGGGGCCGCCCATCGGTCCCGCCTCGGCCCCCAAAGTGCCCCACGACCTCCTCAAACGCAGCACGACCGACCTCCCCAAACACGGGACGGCGCGACCTCCCAGACACAGCGCGACCCCTTAAGCACCGCACGGCCCCACGCTACAACGTGGCCACGCAGTCGCAGCGCGTCCCCCAAGCAACACACGAAGCACCAAAGACGCCACGGGCCCCCAAGCAAACTTATTAACACTCCACGACCACCAAGAAGACACAGCGCGACCCTCCAGGCAACCCACTACGGCCCCCAGAAGACAACATGAGCACGAGCATAGGGGCACAGCATGACCCCCCGCGGAAATTACTACTGACCGCCAGCCCCCAGAAGACAAAGGAAGCAACCCCGCAGACAACACGCAGCCCCTGGGCTATGACATGACCCGCCCCCTAAAAAAAAGAGCAAAACCGCAAGAGGGACCACGACCCCCTTGCGGCACCCCCTGACCCCAAACCCCCAAAGGCACTGCATGGCAAACCATAAAACCGAGCACGGCCCCAAAGGCACGGCGTGACCCCCGGGCACAGCATAGACCCACAAAGGGACAAATGGCCGGACATGAGGCACGACAACCAAGACGCACCAGCACGACCGCCAAAGAGACAGCGCGACGAACTTCCAAAACAACTCAGCACCCCCAAAACAGCACGGACCCCAAAACACAGCAAGACCCCGAAGGGCACAGCACTACCACCCCGAACACACCGCGGCGACGAGGACGACTAAGACACCCCACGACCCCAAAGGACCACCATGACCCCCCGACGCTGTAACTTATGGAGACCTCTCACCCCTACACCATAAGGCCCCGCATGACCGCGCACCATCCAAAGCGCAGCCACCTGGCCACGCACCAAAACGCAGCACGACAGACCCCAGAAGCACAGCGCCAAGCCTACCAAGGCCCACCATGACCCCCCTCAACTCATTGCGACCAAATGGACGCAGCACGCGGCGACNGACCGGGCGCAGGGGGCCCGAGGGGGTTGCCCGGGCGGGAGTTGGGCGCCGCGTTTCTATCTTGGTGAGATTGCCCGCCCGCGGACTCCTCCAGCCGCACTCTCCTCGAGGGGTGTCCGGATCCGCGAGGAGCTAGCCGCGCGCCTACAGCTATGGCCTCCCACCCGCGTGGCTGGCTCTTACATCCGGCGCCTTTTCGGCTTTGCGCCACGAAAATCATCAAGCAGGCGGGAAGTTGTGAAGGCGTTGCCAGCACGCAGGTTGGCCCCCCTTCCCCTTAAGATACCTCGCTCGCAGCCTCCGCGCGCGCACTCCCAAGGGGGAGCTGCGAAACGCTAGCCCCCTACTGTGGTGCCGGTTTTTCTCCAGTTTTCGCCGAGGTTCTCAAGCGTCGCCGCGCCTGATCTGGTACGGAAGTTGGACAGGGGTCGCCCGCCCCCCTGCCCCCGCCTCCCCTTCTTCCCCCGACGATCCCTCAAAAAACCCGGCTGAGACTCTTTGGACCATTTGGACAGGCGCAGGGGTTGGACAGTGGTGGCCCCCCTCCCCCCTCTTGAAAATATCGAAGGCAGTGGAAGTAGTTCGCGGAGTCAGTCTGAGTCTCAGGCACGGGGTGGAGCTCTTTGAAGTTTGCTCTTCTTGCAGGGTTGTCGCACGTGTTTGCTGAGTGTCGGGGGGGAATGTGTCGGGGGGAGTAGCGCCCGGGACTCGCGACCGGGTTTAGGAGAAGTGGCCTCAAGCTTGCGGCCTTGCGAAGAGGGTCGCGCAGGGGTTGGACAGGCACAGGGGTTGGACAGGGGTTGGACCCCCCTACCCCCCCCTAGGACCCCCCCCTTCTCCCCCCGATAGTCCCTCGCAAAACCTCTCCGAAATCTTTTGACCATTATAACTCTTTTAATGCTAAATGTAAATTGTGTCTGCGGTGTCAGGGTTTCTTTTGCGCAAGCTCCTGCTCCCTCAGGCACGTCGACAAGTAGCAAAGTGTGCTACTCGTGCCTACTAGTATCTCTATCCATATCCAGTAGTGCCGTGCATCCTTCTACTCTAAATATACAATATCATGTACTTACTAGGGGGCGAGTTTTGCAGCGATAGACCGGTGCAAGGTTTGAAATAAAGTCTACAATTTATTACGGTGGCTAGGTTAGGGTAGGTTGGGGTCTGCGGTAGTAAGGTCAGTGCCTGCTGAAAAAACAAAATTTACTTCCTACAGCTGGTGATGCTACTCTAGTCTGACTTTTCTATCCACGGAGACCAGTGGCGAATTCAATTATATTATCAGCGGGAAAATTTTCTGAATTCTACCTAGAAGGAGAAGAGCGCCCACTCAAATGTAATATTAGTCGCAAGTCTAAAAAAATGAAGAAAATAATGCCAAGGAACTAGATTCTTGCCATTAATTATAAGGAAAAGGATTAGCCTTGCCACCCGAATGAGGACCGAGGCCCATCATTTAACTGACAGACCCCATCTCGAACCGGAAAGGCCTAGTAATACAGTGCTATCGGGTTTGTTTTCACGCCGGCGCGTATTGATGGAGCAGGAAAGTAGTCTAAGATGAGGAAAATTGAGACGCGCGCCGTTTCATGTTACATCATCATGGCCCAGCCTGGACATTACTGAAGGTGCTCTCCTTCAAATAATGATCTTGATATCGTGGTAAGCAGAATCCGATCCCTATCCCTAAAATATATAATTGAGTGATAGTTTTTTAGGCATCCTTGTTGAACTGTTGTCTTTGGTGATCTTCAGATGCTCTCTAATCAACTTACAGAGGAGTCATCTACTCTAGCCTTAGCGGTGGCATTCTTTTAGGGTCCGTTGCGACAGCTCCATTAGACAACCCAAGGTTTCCTCTGCCCGCTTCGGATCCTCGCCTTGGTCCTCCTTGTCGTGCAGTTTCCTGTTGTACTCCGCTTCGTACTCCGAAATCTTAGACATGGTAGTGTTTTGATCGTCGACACGTACTTCTGCTCCCGAGATATTTTACTCTTATACTTTACAAGAAACCGGGGTCGCCCCTTGGGCGACCCCTCCTTGATAGCAGCCCAGTCACAGGCACAGAGTAGCAACATAAGAGAAAGCAAAAAAAAAAGCGACTGAGGCACGGAGCGCCCGCCCCTTGGCCTTGGCGGCTGCCGTCGAGATGATGGAGAAGAACAAAGACCGAAGCAACCCACGAAACCCAGAACCCTGGCGCGCGGAATCAATGAATTAGGCACGCCACGCCAATGAGACAGGCCCGGCGGACATTCATGCGTGCGCGGGGGCGGGCCGGAGGTGTTGCCAATGCCGTAAGGTGCGCCCGACGTCGGTGAGCCCTCCCAAGCCCGCGCGCCCTGCTCGTCTTGTTCGCTGGTCCCGCTCAGCTTGCCCGGGCAGTTTGGCCGGGGCCAGCTTTGGCCGCTCAAGCCTCTCCGGTTTGAGCTGCCCGCGTTCTCGCCTAGGGCTAGCTGACTGCCCTCGGGTTTGTTCTTTGGCTCAACGAGCGGGGGCTGCCCATCGATCCCGCCTCGGCCCCCAAAGTGCCCCACGACCTCCCCAAACGCAGCACGACCGACCTCCCCAAACAACGCGCGACCTCCCAAACACAGCGCGACCCCTTAAGCACCGCACGGCCCCAAGCTACAACGTGGCCACGCAGTCGCAGCGCGTCCCCCAAGCAACACACGAAGCACCAAAGACACCACGGCCCCCCAAACTTATTAACACACCACGACCACCAAGAAGACACAGCGCGACCCTCCAGGCAACCCACTACGGCCCCCAGAAGACAATATGAGCACGAGCATAGGGGCACAGCATGACCCCCCGCGCAAATTACTACAGACCGCCAGCCCCCAAAAGACAAAGGAAGCAACCCCGCAGACAACACGCAGCCCCTGGGCTATGACATGACCCGCCCCCTAAAAAAAAGAGCAAAACCGCAAGAGGCACCGCGACCCCCTTGCGGCACCCCCTGACCCCAAACCCCCAAAGGCACTGCATGGCAAACCATAAAACTGAGCACGGCCCCAAAGGCACGGCGTGACCCCCGGGCACAGTCAGCATAGACCCACAAAGGGACACATGGCCGGACGTGAGGCATGACAACCAAGACACACCAGCACGACCGCCAAAGAGACAGCGCGACGAACTTCCAAAACAACACAGCACCCCCAAAACAGCACGGACCCCAAAACACAGCAAGACCCCGAAGGGCACAGCACTACCACCCCGAACACACCGCGGCGACGAGGACGACTAAGACACCCCACGACCCCAAAGGACCACCGTGACCCCCCGACGCTGTAACTTATGGAGACCTCTCGCCCCTACATCATAAGGCCCCGCATGACCGCGCACCATCCAAAGCGCAGCCGCCTGGCCACGCACCAAAACGCAGCACGACGGACCCCAGAAGCACAGCGCCAAGCCTACCAAGGCCCACCATGACCCCCCTCAACTCATTGCGACCAAATGGACGCAGCACGCGGCGACACCACTGAAAAAAGGAAGCCAAGCCACAAAAGGAGAAGCAAAAGCCTGGCCCCCATTTTAAAGGCACAGCGTGACCTCCTCCAAAACAAAGAGCAGCGCGCAGCCCCCAAGGCACCACGATCCCACACCCATACGGAAGACGGACCGTGGCCCTTGAAACACACCACGCGCACCCTGACGCCGCGCGGCCTTCTTAACTCACTGCAAAACACAGCCCGCCCCGCTGCCGTAGCTGCAGCATCCGCATGCCTTCCGAGACATTGCTTGCCTGCCCCCCTGGGAACGAATTGGCCCCCCCTGCACCCACAGGCAGCAGCCACCACCCCCCGAGCACCACCCAAGCAAGACGCCAAGCACAAAGTGACCCACGAGAAACAGACCACAACGACGACCCTCCAACGCATCGCCATCGACTCCCAAAAAAACGCCACGGCGTGACCTGCCTGCAGCATCTACATGACCGCAAAGGGATTCGGCTGCCTCCTCACCGCGCAGCCTCGAGAAACAACATAACCCCAAGGCAAGCACTGCCGCCAGCATGGACGCCAAGGCCCTCACTCGGTGACCCCCAAGTCGCATCGCGATCCTTGAAGACCACCGCGGCCAGATATTCACAACCACACAACGCGCGCCCCCAAGGCGAAACATGGACGGCGACCCCCTGAACACACCACGACGACCACCAAAGCGCGCCGAGCTTCCCCTGACGCTGACAACCAAGACGCACCAGCACGACCGCCAAAGAGACAGCGCGACGAACTTCCAAAACAACACAGCACCCCCAAAACAGCACGGACCCCAAAACACAGCAAGACCCCGAAGGGCACAGCACTACCACCCCGAACACACCGCGGCGACGAGGACGACTAAGACACCTCACGACCCCAAAGGACCACCGTGACCCCCCGACGCTGTAACTTATGGAGACCTCTCGCCCCTACATCATAAGGCCCCGCATGACCGCGCACCATCCAAAGCGCAGCCGCCTGGCCACGCACCAAAACGCAGCACGACGGACCCCAGAAGCACAGCGCCAAGCCTACCAAGGCCCACCATGACCCCCCTCAACTCATTGCGACCAAATGGACGCAGCACGCGGCGACACCACTGAAAAAAGGAAGCCAAGCCACAAAAGGAGAAGCAAAAGCCTGGCCCCCATTTTAAAGGCACAGCGTGACCTCCTCCAAAACAAAGAGCAGCGCGCAGCCCCCAAGGCACCACGATCCCACACCCATACGGAAGACGGACCGTGGCCCTTGAAACACACCACGCGCACCCTGACGCCGCGCGGCCTTCTTAACTCACTGCAAAACACAGCCCGCCCCGCTGCCGTAGCTGCAGCATCCGCATGCCTTCCGAGACATTGCTTGCCTGCCCCCCTGGGAACGAATTGGCCCCCCCTGCACCCACAGGCAGCAGCCACCACCCCCCGAGCACCACCCAAGCAAGACGCCAAGCACAAAGTGACCCACGAGAAACAGACCACAACGACGACCCTCCAACGCATCGCCATCGACTCCCAAAAAAACGCCACGGCGTGACCTGCCTGCAGCATCTACATGACCGCAAAGGGATTCGGCTGCCTCCTCACCGCGCAGCCTCGAGAAACAACATAACCCCAAGGCAAGCACTGCCGCCAGCATGGACGCCAAGGCCCTCACTCGGTGACCCCCAAGTCGCATCGCGATCCTTGAAGACCACCGCGGCCAGATATTCACAACCACACAACGCGCGCCCCCAAGGCGAAACATGGACGGCGACCCCCTGAACACACCACGACGACCACCAAAGCGCGCCGAGCTTCCCCTGACGCTGACAACCAAGACGCACCAGCACGACCGCCAAAGAGACAGCGCGACGAACTTCCAAAACAACACAGCACCCCCAAAACAGCACGGACCCCAAAACACAGCAAGACCCCGAAGGGCACAGCACTACCACCCCGAACACACCGCGGCGACGAGGACGACTAAGACACCTCACGACCCCAAAGGACCACCGTGACCCCCCGACGCTGTAACTTATGGAGACCTCTCGCCCCTACATCATAAGGCCCCGCATGACCGCGCACCATCCAAAGCGCAGCCGCCTGGCCACGCACCAAAACGCAGCACGACGGACCCCAGAAGCACAGCGCCAAGCCTACCAAGGCCCACCATGACCCCCCTCAACTCATTGCGACCAAATGGACGCAGCACGCGGCGACACCACTGAAAAAAGGAAGCCAAGCCACAAAAGGAGAAGCAAAAGCCTGGCCCCCATTTTAAAGGCACAGCGTGACCTCCTCCAAAACAAAGAGCAGCGCGCAGCCCCCAAGGCACCACGATCCCACACCCATACGGAAGACGGACCGTGGCCCTTGAAACACACCACGCGCACCCTGACGCCGCGCGGCCTTCTTAACTCACTGCAAAACACAGCCCGCCCCGCTGCCGTCGCTGCAGCATCCGCATGCCCTCCGAAACATTGCGTGCCTGCCCCCCTGGGAACGAATTGGCCCCCCCTGCACCCACAGGCAGCAGCCACCACCCCCCGAGCACCAGACCACCCAAGCAAGACGCCAAGCAAAAAGTGACCCATGAGAAACAGACCACAACGACGACCCCCCAACGCATCGCCATCGACTCCCAAAAAAACGCCACGGCATGACCTGCCTGCAGCATCTACATGACCGCAAAAGGATTCGGCTGCCTCCTCACCGCGCAGCCTCGAGAAACAACATAACCCCAAGGCAAGCACTGCCGCCAGCATGGACGCCAAGGCCCTCACTCGGTGACCCCCAAGTCGCATCGCGATCCTTGAAGACCACCGCGGCCAGATATTCACAACCACACAACGCGCGCCCCCTAGGTGAAACATGGATTGCGACCCCCTGAACACACCACGACGACCACCAAAGCGCGCCGAGCTTCCCCTGACGCTGACACACCACGACCCGCCAAGCATGCCGCAGCCACTCAGACACAGCGGGGCCCCTTAGTAGAAACGCGGCCGCCTGAGGGCACTGCGTTCGCGTTGCGCTTAAAACATCACGCGGCCCCTCAAGATCTGCATGACTGTGAGCACGCGCCGCGGCCGTGCATCCCTCCAAGCTCCTCACGACGCGATCTTCCTCCAGCGAGCCACCCACGCACCCCCCCCCCGCACTTCGCGACCCCTCAGATCTGCAGGAATACGCACGGCCTCTGCAGAAAAGTGAGAGGCTGCCCACGGCCACGGCGCCGCAAGCACAGCGCAGCTTAATGGACACCACTGCCCCCGCCAGACCCCCCCGACACAACGCGGACAGCACCCAAGATGCGACGCAACCCACCAGGCAGCGCGCGACCTCCTAAAGCGCCGCAGCGCAACGAACCCCCCAAGCGCTGCACAGTCCAAAAAACAAAGCCGGACCCCTGAGCAGACACAGCGTGAACCTTTGGGCATTAGGTAGCAAGCCCCCCAAGCGCAGCACAGTCAACCCCCCGACGCCCAAGGGGCACCGCGCGACCCCCCAAGCATGAGGTGACCCCAGGCGCCACATGACCTGTCAGGCACGCCATGACCCTCCAGACACATAAACGAACCCAACCCCCGGCAGGCACGTGCCACGACTAAAAAGGCACGCCGCGACCCCTTAAACGCCGAGCGACCTCCGCAAAAACACCACGAACGACCACCCCAGACACACCACGACCCCCCCCACAGACCGACGCCGCGACCTCTAGCCGCGCTCTGGCTCCCCGACGCATGCAACCAAGGACCCCCCCGCGACAACGTGGCCAATATGGCGCAGAAAGGCGCCCTAAGCGCTGAGCGACCCCCCTGGCACACCACGAACCCCAAACACTGACCGACGCCCCGACCTCTAAACGCGCCACGGCCTTCCAAAATTGCCACGGCTTAGCCTCCCGACATAACATGGCCCCTGGAGCGCAGCTTGGCCAAAGCCAATCCTCCCGGAGCAGCACGAGCACACCCCCGAAAAAGACACAACCAGACCCCCCAACCAAGCACCGCACGGCCGCACCCCTCCTCTAACACCACACGACCGGACCCCGGGGGCACCGTATGAGCAAGCTCCAAAGCTACAGCATGGCCCCACAAAGACAAAGCAAGGGCGCCACGTCCCCGGAAAGATGGGGAGCAGCGTGGACCCCCGAAGAAACGGGCACGGCGCGAACCCGAACGCCCAGCGCCTTGGGCTGTTTCTCTTTCTCATATGGATCCGGCCAGCGCCTTCAAAATAAGAGCAAGAAGACCCACCGCGCGGGACTTAATATCAAGGAGTTCGCGGAGCTTGGGAAGGCGCTGCCCATCGGCTGCCAGACTCTCTCGGGGTTCTCTTCTCAGACAGAGAGACACCACCCCACGGGGCCAGCCTCTAAGGCTGGCGCCTTTTATTTGCGGCTTCCTCCTCGCGTTGTGTTGTCGGTTACAACCGGGCGCAGGGGGCCTGAGGGGGTTGCCCGGGCGGGAGTTAGGCGCCGCGCTTCTATCTTGGTGAGATTGCCCGCCCGTGGACTCCTCCAGCTGCACTCTCCTCGAGGGGTGTCCAGAGCCGTGCCTACAGCTTTGGCCTCCCACCCGCGTGGTTGGCTCTTACGTTCGGCGCCTTTCCGGCTTTGCGCCACGAAAATCATCAAACAAGCAGGCGGGAAGCTTTGAAGGCGTTGCCAGCAGGTTGGCCCCCTTTCCCCTTAAGCTACCTCGCTCGCAGCCTCCGCGCGCACACTCTCAAGGAGGAGCTGCGTGGCGCTAGCCCCCTACTGTGGTGCTGGTTTCTCTCCAGTTTTCGTCGAGATTCTCAAGCGTCGCTGCGCCTGATCTGGCGCGGAAGGTGGACAGGCGTCGCTTGCTCCCCTGCCCCCGCCTCCCCCCCTGGGGCTCCCCTTCTCTTCCTGACAATCCCTCCAAAAACCCGGCTGGGATTCTTTGGGCCATTTGGACAGGCGCATGGGTTGGACAGTAGTGGCCCCCTCCCCCCCTCTTGAAAATATCGAAGGCAGTCGATTTGGTTCGCGGAGTGTGAGTCCCAAGCACCGGGGTGGAGCTCTTTGGGGTTTGCTTTTCTTGCAGGGTTGTCGCGCGTGTTTGATGAGTGTCCTCCTCCGGTCGTGAAGTCGGTCGGCATGCATCGGCGTCAAGTAGGTCGCGCACTTGCTTCTCGCGCTATTGCATTTCAAGCCCACACGTCTTGCCTCGCGGCGGGGGGGGAATGTATCCGGGGGAGTTGCGCTTGGGACTTGCCGCGGGGTTTGGGAGAAGCGGCTTCAAGCTTGCGGTCTTGCGAAGAGGGTCGCGCAGGGGTTGGACAGGCACAGGGGTTGGGCAGGGGTTGGCCCCCCCTACCCCCGCCCAAGCCCCCCCCCTAGGGCCCCCCCTTCTCCCCCCGATAATCCCTCGAAAAACCCCTCCGAAATCTTTTGACCATTATATCTTTTTTAATTGCCTGGTTAAGTTAGGTCCTGAATCCTTCAGCATATCGAGCCCCCGCGTTCGCATGGCTCGATTCCAAAGATTGAGTACCTACCTAAAAAAGGCACCTATCGCAATTGCGGTGGACGAGCCCTGCCGACTGATACAAGGTAGGACGCAATGAATATTCTTCATGTTCTTGAAGATTTTTGGATAGCCTAAAAGAGAAAACTGGGAAGAAAGAGAAGCAAAGAAAAGTAGTACTTTGTTCCTGCAGAAAAGTTTCTTCCAACGCCGCTATCAATCAATCCTCCTAGAACTGAAGCACTACCATACCGAATAGGAATAGGTGAAGGAACTACGTTGAGATTGATTGTGATTATTTAACTGATGCACCTTCTCGCGAGGTAAGGGGAAAAGGAACGAGGCGAAGTATTACAATTCTGGGACTTCATGAGCTATACTTGAGCCTAAAACTCTGCATTACACCACCGGAGCGCTCTTGTTGGTGGGCAGAGTTCTAGTCTACAGCGTCCCTGTGCCACAGTTCTGGCCTAGCGTTGACTCTGACTTGTACTTTTCTCTTTCTTTTTTATATCTCCATCTCCTTCTTTTTCCAGCCATAACTTGCACTTGCTTCGTCGGCTGAGCCAGGTCATATTTCTCAAGTAATTTGGTATCCCAAATGCCGCGATCTGTAAAAAACGTTGCGGGCACCATCGTTTCTTTGAATAGCTTTTCAAGGTATCGCGTATCTTGCCACAAAGATTGATTAGGGACGAGAACCATAATACAACTGGCTTTTTCTTCACGAATATATGAAACACTTCTCTACCTGCTACAAATTCTTGTGTAGAGTTGTCTCATCTGCTCGTAGTATCTAGTGGCGTATTATATGTTTCTACAACTATCTAGATCTACTATGTATAAAAAGTGGAAAAAAACTAGAAGACTTTCCCGCCCGAACTTATCGACTTCATCGCGCCCTCAAATATACATGGCACAACGTCATCTATTACGTAAAGAAAACAAAAGTGCTACAGTATGATAATCAGAGCAATTTATAAGCTTTCACGGCTCGCATGGCATGGAGTGCATGGATCACATGGAGTAGCATGGAGCTAAAGGGGGAGCTTCTTGCGCCCCTTAAAGCTCTGCGCTCCATGCACTCGATGCGCCACGCGTGCTATAAACTACTCTGATATACCTATATTGTGGCGCGATTTTTCCTCGTGTTCGCTCTATAGATCCAGCTGACTAACGATGCCTTAACAAAAGCAAAGTTGGCGTCGACGTGCTCCACTTCAAACCGACTGTCCCATCCGGGCTGGAGGTAGAGCGCTGACTCTGCATGTGCTTCAATCGTTAGAAGATCTGAAAGAAACGTAATAAGCTGAAAACTTCTCTGGGGAAGATAATACTAAGATATGAGTATTTCCATTTCGCTGCCCCTGCTTGGTTGAAAATCAGTATGCTCTACTGAATTTCGACATATGTCCCTGCTTGTGATTTAATACAACCTCGTCACTGATGATATCCCCATAGATTTGCGTGAAAATAAAATTGAAAGGACACGAACCGGTGGGTAATGAGATCGTTCTTATTGTTTTATAGGCTACATACAACGTAGAAAGAACTAAATCGATTTGGAAGTGGAGAAATCACCTTATACCGCCGCCCTTTTACAAACACGCATCATACCATGACTGTATCAACTAATAGTTGATACAGCTTAAGTTTATCTAAGACGTCAAAACTTGATTTGGTTGCCCCAAACTCGCCCTACAAAGTCAAAGACTAACACTGTGTGAAGCAAAACACAACTACTCCACACGATGACGACGAGCCGGCTGAAGTTAGCCTATGCCTTAGTTATATCAATGCTCAATGAATGGTGGAAGATGAAAGCATGGGGTTGAACTATAGATATCAATCAGCTCTAGTCTCAGTGAGTCCATCGGTACTCCAGCAGTTGTGGTCTGCGGTCACTCCACACAAGGTGGAGGGCAATGTCAAAAGTGAACATGTTGCGCTCAAATCAATGCATCCTGCAGTGAAAATGAGCGAGAAGATAGGGATGATCTAGTTCTTGTACCTTCGAGGCAATAAGTAATATATTTATAAGACACAGTTTATAATATTCATTTCCATACTAGTTGAAACTTTGAATTCGATGTATTGAATGAGCGGTATAAAGATTCACACTGCCGAAAGCCTTAATAGGTTGTACGACTGGAGTTTCTCATTCCAGGGGCTGTTCAGAGTCGCGAGCACCGCTGGAGGCCTGCGCGCAGTCCAAGGAAAATGTAGATGGAATGTGTTATCGGCAAACCAAGTTGCGAATATGCGCGCCTTGACATTAGCACTCCAGACAGCAACTGTGTTGGAAATGAGCAGCCCCACAACAGTGAGGGCAATGCCAAGCAGCGGGTTGGCCATGAAGCCTACACCAGCAACAGCTGCAGCTATCCCGAATAAAAACCGCGCTTAGAGTGTCGCTAGTGCTTGAATCCATCTCGGTCCCCTCACGAGGACGACACCTTCTTCTTATTTGCCCTCTTCATCCTTCCACGGGGAAAAAAACGAAGATATGCTGAGGCAGATGAATCTAAGCTGAGGAGCATAATGGGTGACTGTGGCGGTGTAAAACATTTTCAGAAAGACTGACTCTACAACGGTAGCCGAGACAATTGCCGGAAGATAGATGTATGCTCTTTTCGACAGAAACGACCTTGAGGGATCCATTGCCTCTAGTTCGCGATAGTTGGCTCCGTCCTGCTGCTTCATCCTCTTGTTTTGTTAGATGGTGGAACAACTTGCTGAATACTGATTGATTGTATTTGCTAGAGACGCGCCTGCTTCTGTCCACTTTCATAAAAGATGGGCATCCTCTTTGCAATGAATACCAATAACGTTGTCAATCTACATAATCTGGGTGGAGCCAATCTAACTAGGAAAAGTAAAAGAAATGAATGTAGATAAAGGATAGAGCAGCGCAGGCATTATTGTAGTGGTCATGCTAAGTAGCAGGATCGACCTATTCTAGGCGCCACGTGTCGTCCAACAGCCCTGGAGGTTTTCTTATCGGAGGCGGCCGAGGCCTGTGCTTGCCTCATAATCTAAATTTTGTAGATTACATATTTGAAGTTACCTAAAACAAAGAAGACTTACGCTTACCCCTCGTTCTGCCATGTCAACGAGAGCAATTTTATCTCCTCAGAAGTTCTGTAGGACAACTCTGCAAGGGGACTCGTCTGTAGAGCAGGTGAGTTTATCATCGATCTGTCATTCTTAGGAGCCTTAATTTTCAGAGGCAATTACCGAGTTCAGCTTTCCCATCATAGTTCCAGGGCACGCCTGCTCAGATATTAGAAAGGTTCTTCTAACTCCCGGAATGAAGGAGCCAGCTTGCGTTCTTTACATCAAAGGTCTTATCTCCAACATTCTTCGCTTGAAAGTTATCACGGCCCTTGGTTCTAGTCCTGCTCCTTCTCCTTGATGATCTAGATCTACCATCAAATAATATACTTGCAAGTCTGAAAAAAGAAAACCAACATGTATCCCATGCCTTCGCCCTCAGTCAGCAACGACAGCAACATGCTGAAGAACCTCATCTCGCGTCGTGATATACAGTTTGCATATTTTTCTCTGTTATGAACCAACTGTTTCATACGAGTAACTGATACTGAGGCACCTCTGCAATCACTTACTATCGATCCCGCTTGATGTGAAAATCAATGACGTGCAAAAAACTCAGAGTCTAATGCTGGTATGAAAATGCAGAACGACAACTAGGATGCATCTAGCAGAGATTCCAGCAGCATAACGAAAGTAGACTCTGCAGTTGCCCATCATCGTTCGCCATTCCTTAGAAAATCTCCTGTCCTAGGTAAGTAATTCGCTTTCCAGATAACTCAAATTTTTAAGGTCCTGACCCTATCCTTTTGGTATTCACTAGTGAGTGAGGGTGAGTGGGGTAGTTGCTTCGTGAGTTAGTTAGATAGTTAGTGGGCGAGTGGCTGACTGGCTGAGTGAGTGAGTAAATGCACCCACTCGCGGGGTGCGTCGGTTGACAATTACACTACTTCCATTCGCAACGTCCTGCACCAGAGAGCGAAGGAGGAGTAGTAGCTATATCGGAGGAATGGAGAGTACTACCGAGTGAGTGAATGAATGTACCTAACGTGAGGGATTGCATTTGTCATCTGTGTGAGCTTGTACTTTGAAAAAGTTAAGCTGCGACAAGCAAGCTGGACTTCTTTTTCAGGTTTGCTGTTGCTCCTTATTTAAGGAGCGGTAAATATCTGGCGAAGAAATGAGTGAAAAAGTTAATCGTCAACGACTGGAGATAATGAAATATTAATATCTCATTAAGTGAATTCGCAATGTTGAGACAAAGAAAGTTCGAAAATGGAGACGGTTGACACAATGTTGGACAAAAAGCGTGAGAAATAGAAAGAGGCCAAGAAATAAATACTTATACGAGTACTAGTGAACACTCACTCAAGATTAAATCCCCCATCACAGGGAATGGTCGAAATAAATTATCGAGGACAGCCGTAATTTTTCATGAGATGACTCCTCACCAAGCTCTCCCCCGCAACTCCCTCCGTCTGCTTGTTAGCTGCCTCCAGAAAGGCGCCTGAGCTACGCGCTGCCGCCGTCAGTCGCAACGCAGTCTGCGCAAACTGCGCCATGCCTTAGAGCTCGCAAAGCCTCCTAACAATATTGTGATGCAATAACTGGGCCCCCATTCGTGGCGCACAACCAGGCCACAGGTGCCTGCTGGCCTTTTCCCTCCTTCAGACCGCCAATATTTATCAATGGCGACGTTGCTTGTAAACTAGTTGCGCCCGAAGATGTCCGCGATGTAGAAGAAACGGGCCAAAACACCTTCGGATTATGGTGCGCGACCCAGATCAAGGGCTGTAAATATAATGGCAAAAAGCCAACACGACAAGGCAAAAATCCAGACGAAAATCAATCACGCCAGGCATGACGTGAGCCCCTGAAACCGTCCGCACAAGAGGTTGCTCTTTCGCAAAGTCCCTCCCCTAGATGTCGGCGACGCGCTTCAGGCGTGATGGGGATCCCCGCGCCCCTCCGTCCGGAATCTTCCGGCGGTGTGGTGAATTCTGAAGGGGCGCGGGGGAACGCAAAGGACAAAGACAAGAGGCCCACGAACCAAGAAGAAACTCAGAAGGAGCCACCGCCAAGCAGAGCACCCCTGCTAGTGTATGAAAGCAGCTGCGTCCGCTTTTGTGCAGTGCTTAGTGGGCTTCATTTCGCCGCCTATATTATACTTTCGAGGGTCCAGGGACCGGGCCCCCCCGCGAGCGCGGGGGGGCAAGGGGGCTCCCGCTCCCCCTTTTGACGCATTCCCCCCCGCAAATCCTCGCAAAGCACGGAGGAAAGGTGCGCGCAAGCGCCACCACAGGGCCATTCACAGGAAGGCAATACTATTCCTGCAGCATCTAGGTATAAAAGGCGAAGCGGAAGCGCTCGCCGCTCATCGTCACAAATATTTTCAGCGATCGCAGATATTGGTCGACTCCTTCGGCTAGTCTCTTCAGCATGAGGTCATCCGCTCGGTGCGATCCTCAGTATCCATCTAGAGATGGTAGCAACGAACTCTCCTATGCGTAGAAATACTTACATTAGGTTCGTCGCTCAGGATAAGATGAAATTGAAAATAGCTTCTCTTACCAAAGTCGTGGGGAGTCCTTAAATGTTGTATATTGTTGTTCGGGGCACGTTCCGTGTCTGGGCGCTAAGCGACCTTAGAGGCAACAACAAACTTCCCATGTTTTGGAACATCTTTCAGAACCGCTCGTCTCCTTCAACAACCAAGCGAAGCGCCAAAGGAACTAACTTAAGGCATTTGGATTTTCAACACAGTAAAGCCACCAGAGTGATCTCATCTATCGGTGTTGCGCTCCAGTAGCGGAGCCACCAGAAAATATAAAGTAAATGCTATTCGTCCTACTACCATGATCAGACTCTACAGAATGTTACACAATTACCAGGACAAGATATTTATGATGAACGAGAAAGCTCGTTGTAACTGTAAGAAAGTCAGAAAGATGTAGTTCCAAAAGGATATGGGTGAAGTTCATAACAAATGTCTTACCACCGGCCCCCAACCATTCTTCAAGAACCGACTGTATCCCACTATGCGCACATTAGAGCAGTCAGCAATCATACCGCTCTGTCGTGAGCAATAGTGGCTTAGGCGTGGTCCTCACTAAAACTAGTGTACTAGTCGATCACCACATACCGCACACATGCAAAGAGAGCGCTCTGCTCTGTTGTGAGTCGAGCTCGAGTCTGAGTTGTCATAGTCTACTATCACGCACGTTGCTCATACTGGTGCGCTATAGATAGATAGATAGATAAGTAGATAGATAGATGTGCCCACTCGTGGGGTGTAAGTAAGATCTTTTAATTAGAGGCTGCATCTCCACCACTTTTTTACTTCGTCGCCTTTTTGCATCTTTTCTCGTGATTCCTCATCATGTCCGCCCGCTTTGATCTCTGCAGTAGGGTGGTGCTGTTTTCTTCAACTTCCACTTTTTGCATTTCCGGCAGCAGATGTGGGTCTTGTTGCTGTTGTGCCATTGCTTTTCATCAACTCAAATTCTCTGTAGTCGAGCGGAGGGGCCATAGCCGTACTTTTTTGCTTTTGCGTTGAAGTAGTGCTGCTCAGGCCTGAAGATGTGCCGCAGTGCTCCTACTCCTGGGCTATCGCGCCCAATCTGGGACCCAAGTAGCACTCTCGCAATTTTGACTAGACCACTTTGCTGATGCATTTTCGCGCGCTCCTTCATGGAGCCTACGCCTAGTGAGGTGGAAAAGACTAGACAACGCTGCATATTTATGAGGCACTTACGTCGTTCCTGGTGCTTGTTCCTTGTGCTCCGCTTTGGTCCTACGTCGTACACTCTACGAAAGGCGCCCCTGGTTCTTTGCCAGCTTCTTGCCTGGCTAGTGCATACATCTGCCCTCGTTCCTCTTTTGCTAGTGCTGTCATGGCACACATTATTGCGTCGGCCACCGGAGGACAATGTGTGCGCTCTTGCTGAGCATGTTCGTCAATCTGTCGACTAATTTCCTCACGAGTGCCAGCTGTCCACTCGTCTATCGCTCGGGCTTTCCACTTACAAGCTACACAGCTACCATAGGCCTGTGGTCGCTTCTCTCGCCATACTTCCTCGGCCATGGAATTGGAGTCAGCACTGACTATCAAGGTTGCACCAACTTCGTTGCTGCTTAACGTAACCACACCAACCCCGGGGAGTAGTAGCTTCTTGATTACCTCGCAGGCCTGATGTGTCGCTGGATCAACAACATATTAAGCACTGTCTGCGCGTGTCCATCCATCCCCTTTAGACCAGGCCAATACACGTTGGCCTCTGTTCCTTACTTGGTATAACCAAGTGGGACGCGACGCCTTCATCTTGATCAAATCCTTGTCCGTGCTCATCGTGAACTTGAGGATAGCAGCCTTAATATTGGCGAGGGGTTGGCTTTTCGTGATGGGCCCCAATATTTTCACTATAAAATGGATAGACTTTGCCAGCTTTGAACTCCCAGGCAGAAAATCGCACCAGGTAGCTGGAGCGTTTTCCCACCTAAAGCGGAGAACTGAAACGACGGCAGGCGCCCGCAGCTCCCCCCCAGGGGATGGCTGGGAGCTCGGGGCGGCTGCGTGGTTTGACCTCTCTGGGGACATTTTCGGAAGGCTTCCAAAATCTCCAAAGTTCGAGAAATTTCGGCTGCTATATTTTGCCCGTATATTTTGCCCAAAAAAGACGCCTGCCAGGAGCAGACGGCTGATTTTTTCGGCAAAATATTGGCAAAATATAGCACAAAATATAGCGGAAAATATAGCGCCCAAAAATGCCACCAAAAAGCGGCAACTTCTAGAGGGTGGAGCGACGCGCAACTTTGCTGGTTTTGTCAGTCTGTAGGGGACACGCAAAGCCGCGCATCCGCTGCCAGGTTTCGCGCTGGTTTGTAGGTGTCACGCAAACCCGCTCGAGCAAGAAGCTTCCATCTTGATCGGGGGGCTCGGCTGCAAAATCTAATCACTTTATAGCGAAAATCTCGGGGCAATTTCCGAAAAGGCGTCCCCTCGCCAACTTAATACCTCCAGCAAAAGTAGCAGCATCATACTCCACTCCACCAGCCGGCATGTTGGTCTCAATTCCATTCCCAAGCGGTACTAGACACGCGCTTGCATTCGCTGTCGCTTCAAACTCTAGTAGCATTGTTTTTTCGGAGGAGTCTGCATCGTAGTACTCTAGTTGCTGTTTGGTGATGGTTGTGCCTTTCCTCCTGTTGCTAGACAGCCTTCTGCTGGTGGGCTGATCCTTTGCCAGCATGGCAGCATATAGCGCAGCGCGTTCGCCTTCATCTTCTTTTTTTGGGGCCCAAAACTCCACCGCGCGCCTGATGTGATCTGCCCTGATGGTGGCGCGAAGCATCCCCTTCCTCTCCTGTGTCCACATTCTTCCCCCTCGTACTTCAGCGCCCTTCCTTCTTGCCCCGATGCTCTTAGGGGGGCTAGCACGTCCCGAAGTAGGCCAAGGGTCATTCCGCACTTGGTTGCTAAGTGCTCAGCGAATTGCTGCGTTTGCGTTAGTGACTCTACTTGCCTTTCTTTAGGTGGTGCTGCTTTGTGGTGTTTTATGGACTTGGCGCACTCTTGCCTCCCTTCAGTTTCATCTTCCATATTCTGCGTGGCTTGTGCTCTGAGGACTGCCTTTGCAAGCGGCTCGCCGTCCTTCATCCTCATCTCATGCGGAATCAATGTGCCTTACCCTGATGAAATCTATAAACACCCCAAGAGGGGGGACGGCTGCCATCTGATAGACAGCGTGCTTGGACACCTCGCCCTTCCAAATTCTCCAGCTTTGTTGTAGCTCACCACCTTTAGCGAATGCATCGACTTACGCTAGAAAAACATCCCGAAGACCAGCCCACCTTCATCATCATCTTCGATCAGAGTCATCGTATTTACAAAAAGGAATCCGAGACAAATGGGCTCATAAATACTCACAACTAGAAGAGCACCTCGCTCAGCTCCATGAGCTTCAGTGTTTAGCAAAAAAATGAAAGCGAGCACGCTGGTCATGTATGGCCCAAGTCTCTCGCAATAGACTCGGCCGAAGGAATAAGACCTGTCTCAGTAAGATCTATGAGATGTGTTCTAGTGGTCAAATGTGACGTAATTACGAAGGCGCTTTGTCGACCGCTGAAGCTTAAAAGTGACTGTGTGGAGGAAATAGAACAAGTCATAAAAGGCATTCGACAGGGCTACTCCTTATCGCTAGATGACAAGGCAGTAGAGCACGGTTTATCCGGAGGGATGGATGGCCAGTCCTCGGCAGTGATGACATGACCAAACTCATGCAATCGCTGCGGGTCTCAGACAGTCCGGCTGTTCCTTATAGTCCGGAAATGAGTGGGACTGTTGGACGCTTTATGCGGGCCTTGTTTGGCAGCGTGAGAACAATGCTAACGAAGGTTGATCGACGTCTTTGGTGTTACTGTGTTGAATACGCTGGCGACTGCTGGGATCGTCTTCCGCATAATTACGCTAAAATGCCAGAACACGACGGAAAGAGTCCAATAGAGACTCTAGAAGAAAGAACTGATAGAAATTCTCCCAAAAGCAATATCGGCACGCTCCGCCGATTTGGTTGTCTTGTTTACTTTCGTGAACAAATCCGAACCAACACTCCTGAACCCAAGCCCTCGGCCAAATATCGCCGCGGCGTCTTCCTTGGACTCTGTCCGAAGTCGTCTGGTTGGTTGGTTGCTACTTTCGCATTCGCTCATGGCGATCGTTGCAAGCTTGGATATCGATGGGCGGAATACTCTACCCTAGATGTCAAGTTCAGAGAGGATTATCTAATAAAGGACATAGACTGCTAACGCCAGATAGAAAGGGCGTCTACTATGAGGGCGATGAACTGGAAAACTTGCAGTGTGGAGCGTCGTCGCTGGGCTCCCCCTTGATTGGGCAGCCAGTGCAAAGGCTGGATCAGCAATCGGGGTTCTTTGGCACGGAGCGCGCCTCAGGTGGGCCGTCCGGTATTCCCGAAGAACTATACGCTGAAACCTTAGACAAGAGAAGAGGGCTGAATCCGACGTGGCTGACTCTTCTGAAGGTGTTTCACTTGAGGAGGGGAAAGTTGAAACGAAGGGCCGAGTCTCTGACTCACCTCGTCCGACTAGATCGAAAGCGCTATCTCCCGCGCGTGTTGTGGCAGGCGAACGCCATACACACGGCAAGAAGCGTGGCCGACCGAAAGGAGCCAAGGATAAGGCTGGAGGATGAATTCGTAGAACAAAGAAACAGATGGAAGAACTCAGAAAGAGTTTGGCGCTGTTCGCAAGTGCTATTGGTGGCACGTGTGAGATAGACGAAGACGAGGAAATCGTCGAATCACATGCGATGCTGTCCGTTGCCAATGCATTAAAGAGTCCTGAAGCTGAAAAGTGGAAGGAAGTCATTGACATTGAGCACGCGAGACCACTGACTAGCCTTTAAAACGTGGGAAGAAGCTACTGGCGAGCAGCTAGCAACCGCGTTGAGGGCTCTACCAATTGCCATCATACTCACAAGAAAGCGATGTGGAAAATACAAGGCAAGAGCCTGCGTGCTCGGTAATCTAGATCGTTCAGGAGAGCTAAACACCTTTGCTCCCGTGGTAACACATGCCACTAATAGGCTGCCCCTCACTTCTGCTGCGTCAGAGGGGGACTATGTGACCCCGTTCGATTTAGATTCAGCGTTCCTCAATGCCGAACTCGATCGAGATGTCTCCTGCCGTCTTGCTTCCACCCATTTGGGCGAAGCAGCATGGATACGAGGTCGCGAAGCTCAAGAGAGCTCTATACGGCTTGAAGGATGCACCACGAGCATGGCTCAAGAAGTATCATGAGACCCTAGCCAGTCTCGGTTGGGAACCGTGTACCTCTGCGCCTGGATTGTGGCGCAAACCGAGCAGCAAAGCACCAGGGAAGTCCCTGAAGATGTCTGTCTATGTAGATGACAATCTTGCTACAGGTCCTGACCAAAATGAACTCAAGACCGAACTAGGCCTCATTTTCACACGTGCCCCAGGCCGTGCGATTGAGTCGAGTCAATTCTAACCCCCTGGGGTCTCGAATGGCTAAAGTTCGACTTCTTAGCACATCGATAAAATTGCTAAGAAAAGAAGTACGAAGCTCAACTAAGGAAAGCGGTTCACTCACTCAATTTTGACGAAACAACTTTTCTTGAAGACAAGACCAAGATAGTTGACGGGTATCCCTTTCGTGGGGTAGTTGATGCCTTACTATGGGTAGCTGTAACCGCGCGCCCGGATGTCTCTGCTCCGGTAGCAGCGCTGGCTAGACATGTCAGTAAACCCACGCCAACAAGAATGGCCAAAGCAGCCAAAAAGGTCCTAAAATGCCTGGCGTCAACAAAAGACGAAGGAGTAGAATACTCACCAGAAAAGGATGAAGAATTTAACAAAATATATGAGAAACTTCTACCAGAAGGCAGAGACATGCCAGAAGTAAACATATTCAGTGATGCTGGTTTCGCCAACTGCGTCAAAACAATGAGAAGCACAAGTGGCTCCATAATGTATTACAAAGGTACACCCATAGCATGGAGAAGTAACAGGCAAACGGCTGGAGCCTACTCAACGGCTGAGAGTGAGTATATTGCAGCTTCTGGCACGATTGTGCTGCTCAGTGAGATGCATGACTTCACAGACTTCTATAGGCCTCTTCCAACTCAGTTGGTACACACACAGAACGGCTTGTCTCCCTCCTTAGGCAATGCTGCACTGTGGATAGACGATCACAACAGCCAAAGCAACAGACGCTCGCCCTAAAAGTAGACGCTATGCTTTACGTTAGTTGAGAGTGCGCGACGCTGCTAGTAAGGTCGTGCGCTGTCCTACCAACCTGATGAAGGCAGGCCCACTTTCGAAGCTAACCTGCAGTGCCACTCAGCGCAGACTTATCCCACACCACGTAGATAACCCGATAACTACAAGTAGAGAAGATGACTGCGATTCCTCTGATGATGAAACAGGTGAGGATGGTTAAGCTTACTATAGCGTAATATATTCGGTTTATTTTGGTTTCTAAACCACCGTAGCCAGGTCATATACACTAAACAAGAGACGCGATTGCCGTGACTCGACACGCAGCGAGGCAGTCACGTGAGACGGACTTCGACCCGCATCAATTGAGGAGGGGCGTTGGTCATGTATGGCTCAAGCCTCTCGGGTGTCGTGTTGTTCTGTTCTCAGTGGCTCACGCAAAGCCTCGTGCTCGACTGTCATCGGGATGATCTCACAAGACATATATGTCAATGATCATGAATGCTACTCCCAATGCACAATCAATGCATAATCATAATGATCTACGTGGAGACTAGGCACGGCTGTACTGATCCTAGTCAAAACATAGTCGATCCACCACTGCAGTCAAGCCGGCAGGCATATGGGCCCTGAAACAGTGACACCAAAGTCGTATGATGCACTGATCCTAGTCGTATGATGCATGCCCAGCCCGCTCCCTTCTGACACGCTTATGTTGATGGTGTATGATATGACTCATCTTACCCAATGAACCAAACAAGGACTACACCAGCCAGAGATCACTAGTCTCAGGCAGGAGTGTCAAGATTCGCACGCATTCAAGATGCCGACTCTGTGTTTCCACTGAGAAACGAACCAAGGCACGGAGGCCTGTGTTCTTGTGGTCCAACAGAACAAGAAAACGAGCTAAGTAATAATAAAATCAATACGAAAGTGGATTGTTTTATACTTCGACCAAACTCTAGCCCAAAAGAAATAACATGAAATTCAGGGAGACCACAAGCACAACTAGCAAAGTAGACCGAAAAAAAAGAGATGGCATGGGTAGACTATTATAATATTAAAGTAAATAAGACACTCAGGCATAGGTATGATAATGATTCACATACTATATATGTTCCAGGGGCAAAGGCCCCCCGATCTAAATTTTTGAGGATGAGAGCCTCCCGCCCCCGGCCCTTTTTCCCGGGAGACTGCCAGGCAAGAAGGCCTCCAAGCGCCTACCTCCGACCCCCTCCCGCTTCTTGCCTGGACCCTGCAGAGCCCCCATCCGGGAGGCCGTGGAGGCACCGAAGGCCGGTGGTGCACGGCTTCCGAAGGGGGCAAAGGTGGCAAGGCTTGGCCCCCTTTGGCTTGTTGCATGTACCCTACAGGCCTTCAGGGTGCGGGTTCCTCACTGGGGGAGTTTCTCAGGAGGTGGAAGGCCTCCAGGGGCAGCAGGTGGCAAGGCTTAACCCCTCTCGCCGTGCTGCATGTATCCGACAGAACCCAAGCGGGCACGCCTTGCCCCCAAATCTCCTCGCTTTTGGTCCTCAACCGCCCGGGCGTTTGGTGGCGGCAGACGCTGCCACCCATTGGGGGGATGAGGGCCAAAGGGGCCAGGCCTCGCGACCGTGGCCGCCTTCTTCCCCCGGAGGCCCTCCCCCTGATAGGGTCCAACAGTCGGGACGCCTGTGGGGTACCCGCGGAGAGCCGCCAGGAGCCTGCGGCCCCGCCTTTTGAGGCCTTCGCCCCCAAAAGTCCTCATTTGTCACCACCGCGGAAAAAAGGGCGCGCGGACGCCACGACCGCTCCATCCACAGGGGTGGGAGCCTCCACCCCTGGAAAATATACTTATATATAATGTTACAGCATTGCAGTCCAACAACCATACTGAAACTGAGTCATTAAATCGACATGTCGTCTGCCTGTTACAAATTATATTCAAAACGTATTCTTCATCTAGTTCTCGTAGGAAGCACTGAGAAAGCCATAAACATTGGGTTTCGAAAGGTAAGGCTACGTGCGTAAGCTGCTTCTGTGCTCGTCGAGGCAGCAGGGCTCAGCAGCTCCATATAGTTCGCTGCCCTTAGAAGTATGCAGGCCACTTAAAAACTGAGGGGTAAACGGAGCAAGGGTGATACCTTGGAGCAAAAAACAACCTCCATTACTGCTCGCAAGCATAGTTGTAGTCTCTGGTCTCATCACCGTGGCGTCTCAGAGACGAGTTCTCCTGTTACAGTGTTCCTAAGACGAGAAAAATCTTACTTAAGTCTTTTATGATCCTCGTCGAGACTAGCTACTTGTCAATATTTCGCAGTTCTTCATCGCCCTGCTTGTCTTGAAGAACTTGTACTCAATACAAGAAAAAAGGACTCTTCTATCCCCTGACCGCTGCTCACGATGAGTATTTACGCCTCAACGTCGCATTTATTAACGACATATGCCGTTCTTACTTCTCTCTCCCACGACGAGGACAAGTCCTCACAGCCGATGAAGATGAAGAACCTTAGTTTTAGGTGCGCTGATGTCACGATTTATCATATTGGTCGATGTTGGTTCCCCTGGCCTTAATAGCTGACTCCGCTGTTGCTCCAAGGCCTGATTTAGAGCATACCATAATCCATCTTTTGGCCATTGTCAGGCCCTCTTTTTTTCTCGCGGCTTGTGTTTTTAGTTTTCCCTTTCTCTTGAGCTCTCATCACATCAATTTTTTTCTACGATGCCCGTTTGCTAAATTTTTTGGCAGGCTCTACTTGGAAAAATAATGTCAAAGAAGCACGATCAGAGAAAATTTGGAACACGTGAAGCCTTAGGTCACGCGCGTCTTTATTCGCCAGGAACAGCGCCACGGAAGTGACGCTCACATCTTTCAGATTATTATCCCGTGGGCCCGTGGCCGTGTTTTTCACTCGCGTGTACACCGCCCCCATTGCGTTCCAAAAACCCTGCTTAGAGGAGGCACAACTCGGTAGATCAAGAAGATGTAGTTGTATTTGAGTGGACGCAGCATATACTTTGTAGCCGAGTAGAAGTCGTGAGAATTTACCTCCACAGGAGCAACTAGAACAAAAAGCGACGCACGGCGAGGTAACATCAGAATAAGTTGAATAGCCTAAGCGGCCTTGAGGTACATATGATGCTGGTTAGCCTGTCTATTTTTCCGAAAATACTAGTTTATAGTGGACACGCTCAAGATCCTCTGACGTGTTCTGTCATCTCATGGCGTCCAATTTCTGAGGGTTTCAATCTACGAATGAGCCAGTTGATTCACCGACCCCATAGGAACAGTTGTAGTATATATTTGTGGCGGAGCCGACCTAACTAGAAAAAAGAAAGACCAGAGGAAGATAGAAAAGAGAACAGCGCTAATATATGTACCAGGGAGGGAGGTCCCCCCCCTGTGGGTGGATCTGTGGTGGACCACGCCAGAGGGGTCCACCCTTGCCACCTTTGCCCGGTCTGTGGGGTTGGGCACATGCAACACGCCAGAGGGGTCCACCCTTGCCACCTTTGCCAGGTCTGTAGGGTCAGGCACATGCAACACGCCAGAGGGGTCCAGCCTTGCCACCTTTGCCAGGTCTGTCGGGTACATGCAGCACGCCAGGGGGGTAAGCTCCCGCCTTGCCTCGTCTGCCAGCTCTGTCGGGTACACGCAACACGACAAGAGGGCCCAGCCTTTGCCACCTTTGCCAGGTCTGTAGGGTACACGCAAGAAGCGGGAAGGGGTCAGCAGTGGGCGCTTTGAGGCCTTCCCGCCCGGCAGCCCCTCGACAGGCCTGGCCAATAAGGTGGCAAGGCTGGACCCCTCTGGCGTGGTCCACCCCCGATGCATCCACAGGGGGGGGCCTCCCTCCCTGGTACATATATTAGTTTACAGTATAACAGCTAGTGTAGACTCTGACTCACTGGGTGGGGCCAGTCAGTTTACAGGGTGCCTCAGAGGGAAGAGCTGACGGCCCAATTGATCTAGCCCCCACTAGCTCACGCGACATGGTCATGGTAATGGCCATGGGTTTCATGTCTAGCTCGTCTCCCGTGCCAAGTCTGAGAGAAATCTCACACAGAACTACGGAGACGCGCCAAACAATCCACCCAACGACCGTCAGAACAAGAAGGATCAACACCCGCGCGAGTTACATTCTCTGCGAAGTTTTTTCGTTTTTTCCATAATATCATCATCATGGTCATCATCATCATGACTATCGTGCTCTCCCGACCCTATTTTTCTACCGTAATAGGACTACTCTCGATGAGTGAAAGTCAGGCAAATTTGAGTCACATTGCAGTCGCGGAATCCTTCATCAGGATAATATACCAGAGCAATTTATACGGTTAAGGCTTCACAGCTCGCACGGCATGGAGTGCATGGATCACATGGAGCAGCATGGAGCTAAAGGGGGAGCTTCTTGCGCCCCTTAAAGCTCTGCGCCCCATGCACTCCATGCGCCATGCGTGGCATAAACTCCTCTGATATACAAGCTAAGGCATTGACGAGAAGAAGTGCTACACAGAAGCAGCTGCTTCTACTCTCCATCTTTGTAGAAGGTAGCTAGGGGTAGTTAAAGTAAACGTTTTTCTGCCCTAAGATTCTCGGCCTTCTTACCATCTACGGCCTTCTTACCCTCTACCTCTGCTTTGAGAATCGCGCTGATCCGCAAATGCGTATAGGCGACCGAAAAAGCACGCGCTTCCGCTTCCGCCGCCTTTGATGTTAGATGTGAGTCCATATATTTCACTGGATATCTAGTCTGCTGGTTATGGTCATCTTTAGAATAGAAATAGTCTCAAGAGCCATGTCCTCGCTCTAGTACTTTAGAAGGCTCCACAATTTTTAGCACTTATCAGAAGTAAGTAGATGAATGAGTACTAGTACTAGACCAAACATAAACAATATCACAACTTTTCTAAAAATTTAGAATAGTTTCTTCCTGAAGCAAGAGAGCTCAATGACGGCAGTGCATATCAAGTAGCTCCTCGGTCTCCAATTCCAGGCGACTTCCAAAAAAAAAAAATGGAAATATCTTGCGCCTTCTCCAGAAATAAGTTCAAGCCATTCGTCATGTATGTATGTATAGAAGGAGTTCGGCAACACGTTGATTCTTCCTCACTAGTGTGCGGCAAAGCAAGCGGCCTGCTAGAATGAATGAACATACAAGGCGCGCGCGATGCGGTTGCGGCAAGTCAGGGCGCCCGTGTAGAATCTCCAGGGGAACTTGTGGCCAGGAAGGGGCCACGCCGTCACGCGCGCGCGTCTTCCAGAGAGCGAAGGGAAATAAACTCCAACCAGGGAGCCGGCGGCAGGTGTTCAGCTGTGTCGCCCAGCAACAGCAGTGACCGTTCCGCCTTGGCCTCCTCAACACGGCTGCCGGAGCCGAGCGATCGGAGCCCAGAGAGAAGCTGCCAAGCTAGGTACTTCGCTGTCGCGTGCGTGGTGCCAAGAACAGAGGCAGAGAGCGAGAGGCCACCTCATCCCTACGAGGGCGAGGTGGGCGACCAGGCTACACACCTGGGCTGGGCCGGGTAGACTGTCCGGCAAACATCCAACAACCAAGCAACCAACAAGGCCACGCAAGGCGTCGCACCTGCAACCCACCGACCCCCTTGCCCTCATGGAAAACACCGAGGCGGCACCAACCTGCCGGGGCTGTGGGCCTCTTCTCACCATGGACACTTAGAACACACGGAGCACCGAAACCATCACCACCGCGCCCCTGCTCCTGCTGCGCCCTTGGCGGGTCACTCACCTCATCAAGAGTGCGAGAGCCCTGGCACACAATGGAGGAGGGCGCCCGCTGGCCGTCTCTCTTCGTGTTCGTTCTTGTGCATCATCGGAGGAAAGCGACCAGAAACCTCACGCAGAGGGCTTCCCAAGTATTTCCCAGGGAAGACAGTATGTAAGGGCCTCGCGCTTTCTCGTCTACAGCGCGCTAAAACACGCAGGCGAAGGCAAAAAGAAGCGCGCAGGCGGTTCTTCTTGCAGAGGCGTCCCACCTGGGCCGCGCAAGTAGATTCGCCGTCCCACCAGGGGCGGAAATTCGCGCCAGTTTTAGTCCACACAGAGGTGGCGCCCCCCCCAGGGGTTCTTACGTCTCCCTTCCCACCAGGGGCGGAGACCATTCATCATGTGTAGAAATAATGATACAACTATCTTCTAGGCGGTAAACGCTTGCTTACTCTGTATATCTTCTGGAGTATCAATGCAGAAGAACTACACTGCGTACGACCGTGTAGAAGTATTACATAATTCCTCTTTTGAACTAACTTGCCATCAACGTTAATTGTGAAGTGGAAATCAATATCCTTGTCGTAAATCAGACTCGTTCTGTTCCATTTGCTGACCGGAAACAGCCTGATGCCCCTGGCTCAGCGTTTGGCCACCACCAAAAACAAAAGCGAGAGTGTATTGCGGCTTCTCCCGCGCATCCAGTTTGAAGCCGAGCTTATTGTCGAATTAGATCTCTCGACGATAGATCATTTCGGTCTCCTAGGTGTTCACCCTTCTTCTTCGTCTACTTTTCCCATTGAGTGAGTGAGTGAGTGAGTGAGTGAGTGAGTGAGTGAGTGAGTGAGTGAGTGAGTGTAAGTGCCCAATCGTGGGGCATGTCGTGTACTCACGACTACAGAAGAAGGAGAAAAGGAAGCGAATCGAGATGAATTATCGACGTTCGTCCTAACTCTTTGTGCTATGAATTGTCTTAGTGTAACCCCTGTCTTTCTGACTCAAGGTCTTTATCAATTGTACGACAGGTGTGACAGCGTGCTGCTCCAACCATTTGAAGAAGCTATCAGCTGCCTTTGTGGCGTCGTCCCTGTCGTGGAACTCCTCTGTAACAGCCGACCTCTCTAGACACCGCAAAAAAAGAAGTTTATCCATCAAGTAGAGCTCCTCCTGACCCACTGCTCCGGTATTGGAGATACTATGCATCGCCTCCCCCTCCGTGCTCTCCAGTTTTTATTTTAGAGGACGCGCATTGTACATCTTTACTTGCGAGAAAACCTCTATTCCTGTGCTTGGAGGTTCTTTGTAGTCCTGGGTACATAGTGGAGTCTAACCTTAGGCAGAAGAGTTTGAAATATGTGATCAGCAAAGTAGGACAAGAACATGATTGCAGCTCCGCTAAGAAGTAATGGCCGTCGATATGACCCTATAGCCCGTGAACCCAGCGCCGAACAGCACGACGAGGCAGAATTTTCCTAACACAAACCTGGAGATGATCTGCGCCCCATTTACTGCATTTATTTTGGTAGAATGTTCGCATTATTGGATAAAAGATGGATCACTAGAGAGGCAATTGCACAAGGTGACGGGGGTAGTGATGCGAGTGAATGAATGAATGAGAGAATGATGGAATTTGCTCACTCGTGCGGTACGCCTATTTCGTGAACAGCTTTTGACCGCTGAGCCTTGCAGCGGGACTCATGGGCTCACATTATGAAGGATAGTGGTACCGGTAACTACTCCTGAAGAAGCCATGCGTTATATTTGAAAGTTGCACGACTTTGCAAATACATCCAGCGTTGGCTTCGACACTCGACTGGGACCGCAGTCTTGATCCAAAATCGAGTCTAAACAGAGCCAAGAGTTACACGACGTTAATAAATATGTAGAACAATAAAGCTATACATAATTAATAGTTAGATGTTACATGTTGCAACATCTTCCATCGAAGTCGTGATGAGGAAAAGTAAAACCTCAGTCGTGACTTCGCAAGAAGAACGATCCTCAGTCTCGCAATCAAATAAACTACCATGGAGCAGATCTAAAGCTGCACGCGCACATAAGATTAACGCTTCTAGACTCGACTGGCAACCACCGTCGGACTTACCACTTGAATGTGGGGCAACCTGTTTGGGATTGATGGGTGCTGCTGTTGATTCCGCGTTTTGCGCCGATGCGGCGGCATGATCTGCCAGAATATCCTTGAAATCTTTACCGTCTACTTCTTTAGAAGTAGTAGTCTTCCAGCATCATGATCTACTTCACTAGAAGAGTGATCGGCGCGCCCTTTCCCTGATCCTTCCTCAAATTATTCAGGGGATCGGATGGACACACTAAAGATAGGTCAAGCGGGATTGTGACACTGACACACTAGTCATAACGCTGCTGCGCAAATTCTGAATAGCATCTAAAAGAGGACTCGTCAGTAGAGTCGGATTCCCCTCCGATTTCGCGCTCTGACCAGCACCTTCTTCATTGGCTCGTGTCTGCGTTCCGTGAGGGCTGATAATTAGACGCAAACGCCGCTCCCTCCTGTGTCCTCTCTGGTAAATAAACATAAATCAAAGTGGATTGCAATTGATTACTTCCTCCCTTGTTGTGAAAATGAAAAGGATTAGCCTGGTGGTGATTAGCATAAATCAAATATTAAGAGGGGTATGAGGATAGGAGCTTCAACATAAATCGAAAATGCAAAGAGTAAGAAGATGAGTTGTAAGTATTAAAATTCATGTAAACCTTGTGATCAAGCACATCTTTAGCTTTGTCCCTATCTATTTGTCAACAATGCTAGAAATAATACATCAGCAGGCTAACAGCTTCGATAGACCCATACTCATGTCACAGAAGCTCTAGAAGTGCTATAACAAAATGCGAACGCATTCTGTTGTAGGTCCTGCGAGTGAGTCGACGTGGAGTTTTCTCGTCATAGAAGTCAAACCGTTTTGAGATTGCTGTGATGAAGCGAAATAGTTTTGATTCAACTAGTATTATCCGAACTGAGATAGCCTTCAGATACAAAGATGAAGACGATGAAAAGATACTTAGTCTTCGTATGTAGTATATCCAGCCCTAAATTTCATTTCATATGATGAATTCTATCTATAAGAAGGACTTGCCTCTCTATTTCTGCACGGCATATACTGATGTTCTTGACAACTCTAGATTATTAAAAGATGATCAGACTTGCCTCCTTAACGAATAAAGACGATTGCTCAGCCTATTTCCTTCGGTGAGTTTTGATACCAACCCGGATGGGAGAGAGTCCGTTTCCGTTGCTGATGGTTCAGCTGGCTCAGCGAAAGCAACAGAAACGTAGTTCTCCTGGTATGACAAGGAAAACAAAATCATTGCTCATACCTGCCAAGACAACATGACTACCTATGTGAAAGGTTTGATAGTCGAGGGGCATCTACCTCATCAAGCCGATAAGCGTACTTCTAGATTGAAGTCGGATACAGCAGCTCCGTTCTCCCCTGCATTACAGAAAAAATGTAGACGAAGCATAAGTGTGCGTGAATCTGCAAGAGCAAGTTCCATTATCCATGCCTTTTCGCAATATCACTTCTTGCTTATATAGCCTTAGCGTATTACAGTATACCAGTCCTAGTGTAGTTCAGTTTGATTGTGCGATACAGGTTGTACAGAACTACTCTACCGAAAAGTCTTTTCATTTTTAACCATCTCGAGTAGGAGCAATGACTCTTTCGCCATACCTGGGTTGCCGGGATCATCCACGCCGTGCGCCTTTATTAGAAATGTGATAGAATCCATCTTTCACATTCTCGTCAACTCCCTTCATCTAGTACGACGTCCGTCTACATACTGACTACACCGTGAAAGGAAGCCAATGCCTGCGGTTCTTACTTTCAGTTAAGCAGTTGTGAGCTAAAATACTTAGGCCCAAGACCGAAGCCCTCGCTCTAGTATCTTCCTGATGAGTTTTCTGTGAAGAGAAGACGAGCTTGCATTTGTTTCATGAGATAATTAAGGATACCTTCGAGGAGATGGAAGAGGTCGGAGGGATGAAGACTAGCTGCTGGCCATAACTTTGCGCTGCGGTCCCTAACACCTCCACAGAGGAGAATTCTGAGGGTGCCACTGTGTCCTTTGGGCCTTCTACTGTAGCAGCAGCAGCCTTCTCCCCGTTGGCATCCTGCTCCTCGCGCTTTGCTGGAGCACTCTCACCTTCGTAAAGCGCTTTATCCCGTGGGGACTGAGCGTGTTCATGTTTAATAGTACGTCAATAGTGTAAGTGCATCCTGAAGGACATGCCTATAATAGTAGCGTCCCCACTCTAGTAAGAAAAAGGCCAGTACTGCAAGCGTGCACCTGACAGTGCATATTTATTTGTTAGGCTTCTATACGTAGAGGTCTCATTATTCAATATTATTGGTGGAGCGGACATAAAAACTAGAAAAAACAAAAAACCGAAACAAAACGGCGCGGCACTTATCTACTACGAACTTTGCGCCGGCGCCGTCGTAGCCCTGTCAGCCCCAGAGGTCTCACCTTCGAAGGCAAGCCGGGGCCCTGTGCAGCGCCTCCAGTAAGTGCGCAGCTCTATGGCTGCGCGCGCAGATTTCTTTGCAATGGGGTACCGGTTCACCAAATGAACCCATAAACACAGAAAAAGGCGCTGCCTACTTTGCGCTAATGATAACCTGAGCGCCCTGGCGCGTAAATATTATCCTATCGCACACTTTTCACTCGTTGCCTGTGCTGAACAGAGCCATAGAGGCAGCGAAGGTCCCCCCTCGTGATCTACTTCTGATCTATAAATACACGGCGAGCGGTCGCGAGGATTACTCTCGACATTTCCCAATAAAAGACCAGCTCATGTTTTTGGGGAGTGACATAACCTAGCACAGCTGCTCGATATGATCCTAGCACACTCGTTATATATTTAGTGGTGGAGGACAAAGAAAAGATGCCAATTTTTCAGTTTGTTAGAAATGAGAGATCTACTCGAGACTTTATAATATAAAGCGGTATCCATATCCGCCCTGCTCACCGAAAGCCGGAAATGTGGAAACTACTGATAAGTGAACAGGCCAACCCCTAAAGCTAAACCACTAAGCCAACTGTCTGCGGAGTTGGCTTAGTGGTTTTGGCGTTGGCCTGTTCACTTATCAATCAAACTACGTAAGGTTCGAGTCCCGGTAATATCAAAAAAAGTGACAGAGTCCAAAAATACGCATCGAGGCCAAAGGGTGGAGGGCGTCTGATTGAGCGCGCTCCAGTGCACACACCCGCCACAGAATGAGCCAAGTCTGTAAGACGCAGCCACCGATGAGCCCGACATCGGAAAACTTGACCGGTCCCACCCAAGAAGGGGGGAGCCTGGCCACTGAGGTCGCGAGGATGGCAGAAGCCCAGTCCCCAATGAACCTGGAAGCCTAGTGATACCGGCCGCAAAAGAAAGGCGGCGACCCACCTAGCTACGGCAGGGGGTGCCTAGCGACAGAGATCGCGAGAAAGGCGGCCGAGCCCGCCCCGGTAGTTTGATTGATAAGTGAACAGGCCAACGCCTAAACCACTAAGCCAACTGCCTGTTCACTTATCAACTACTGTTGAATATAGTGAAGTCGAGGAACAAATCGCGGCACTTCTTTTTCTTTTACTTGGACAAAATCAATGAGAAGGAAGCCCGGCTTTTGCTGGATTCGCGATAAGCTAGAACCTTACCACTCTAGTATGATAGCCAGTACCTTCTGTTGATGCAGTTCCGGCGCGTCCTCGCTCGTGAGATCATTTCCGCCCAGTAGACCCTGCTGCGATAACGCAACAGGCACCTGTTTGAAAAATGCCTCAGAAAAACGCTTCAAGAATTAGAATCAGAAACAAGACCCCTTTTCCGTTAATGACGGGACTTACTATGGATGATCTTCGCGCGCCTGCCTATCCAAGACCAAGTTGCGCAAAAAAGCAAGTTGGTACTATGCAAACGATACTTAACCAGCGGCAGCGTTTCGTAATTGCCAATTAAGACTCACAAGAAAGTGAAGTCTTCAGACCATCACGAAGATTATTTGTAAAGTTGTTGATTAAGTATTTGTCCTATCACGTCATGTCACTTGTCTCCGATTTGACTCGATGTTGCCGTATCAACGTTTATTAAACGACTCTTGTTCAGATGAGATTTTTAATTACAACTCTGGCCCAGCTCATTTGAGGCACTGAATTCATGGGTATCGTCAGAGAATCTATTGGCTTAGTGATTTCATAATATATATTTATCGTTTTTCAGTTAGAATCTAGAAAGGTCTACTAACTAGGGCATCATAGAGAGAAATAAAAATACTAGATCGCTACTGCGCTAGACCTTGTGTTATCCTAGCTTCTCACTGCAACAATGTCAAGGATTACTAGTAGAAAAGCTAGTCGAAAGACTACACAGTATCTAAGCTGCAAATACGACGAGTCCTAAGGCCCATGACGGTAGACGGTACATTTTTAGTATAGTAGTTCTTGCAAAGTTTTATTACTAGTCAAGGAGCCATACGTGATTCGAATTCAAAAAACCTATCAAAAAAGCACCACACGCCGTAAGCAAAAGAGCCCTTTTCGTCACGCATGCCGGTAACCACACGGACGCCGAGCGGAATCACGTCTACTTTCCCACCATGTGGCATTAGAGCAACCATTATATTCCATTCTTGTATTATTTTCATGTCACTGGCGCCCATTGTCCTCAAAGAGTCAACATCAAGTGCAGCAGAACTTTATTACATGATATTCCCAACAAGGCAAGCAAGGTATCCGTAAACTGTAAAAAAGTAAAGGAGAAATCCATCTTAAGATGTTGAATCTTGACTATCGGCCTTTCGTTAGTCTTAGGGTCACAAATATATGTAGATTGAAAGGCGGATTGAATGGGTATCGACCTTCTCTTGGCAGCCTTAAATTGCCCCGTGTAAGTTCTTTGCCTGGCTCCAAAGCTTTTGCACTGCCATCAGCCATGTAGTAAAATTCGGCCCAGGGATATTTTGCGTCGCTTCTGCAACGATCAGGCAGGACCTTAGAGGAGTGACACGCGCAGGCACTGTTGAGGACTCGACAACAACCACACTTTCTGGGAACAGGATCGAAAAAGGAGTAGCGCTAGGCCTAGGAAAACTTTAAACACGCTGGCACTCTTCAGATACATAGCAGTAGTCGTAGTTGGAGCTAATTAGTATACAAACAATACAATAAACCTCGCACAGAACAATATCTGCGCAGAAGCGTAATCGGCGTCGAAAAGGTTCGCAACGATGAGAGGCTACTCAGGCGGAAAAAAACAACGATCTGTAGCTTTGCCACCTCCAGCATCGCAATGGCCGCCTTGGCAGTCTGCATGGTGGAACCCAAGAGAAGTAGCTAAAAATGGACCCAAATTCGACCCAACAACACACGGGAGACTCAAAAGGAAGGAATCGAGCCACATGAGAAACCAGAGCCACAGGGCAGCCGTAGCTCGCTCAAACTTCTCAAGGCTAACACACAGTCGAAAGCCGTGGCCCCTGACTGTGTTAGCCCCCGTCAGTTCAAAGTCTTGCCGGTGCTTGTTTGGGTTTGCAATGTACTTAAGATGAGCAAGTGGGGGCCTTCGGCAGTGGGAGTCTTCATTACAATGCGGCGCAGCTCATGCGAGGTGGCGCGCTTCATCGCGGGGCCGCTACGCCTTGACCCATGATGCGTCGCCCGCACGCGATGGGCCTACCTCCAAAGGCATTCTGCACCTGAGGATCTGATCTCCGGACACAGCAGGGAGGCTAATCCGAGACCAACCATGGGGATCCGGTCCGATTTGACGGCGTCCACAGGATGGCAAAAATTTCGACCACGACCAGAGTTGTAACCCACAGAAGTACAGCAAAAGAAATGTGCACCACCACTCGGTAGAGGAGTGCGCACAACGAGAGTGCAATTAAGTAGCTGCATTGCTTTACCACGAAACTAAAAACGACGCTGAATCATCTTGATAAATACCAAGGCCGAATTGAGTATGAATATCTGTATTACCGGAACATAAAAATGTATGCATAGGGAAAGACCCCTAGTTTAGTCCTTAGTGTTGACCGTCAAACTATGTCGTAACACTGAGTTTGAGCGCCTGAGTGTCGGGATCGATGATTGGCTCCCCTTTTTCATCCACATCGAACGCTCCAAGCGGCAAGAAAAATTAGCACACGAAAATCTAATAAACTGAGGTCTGCGACTCAGCCATTCACTATTTCTATCGCCCTAGCCTTTACCCCCACCCTAGCATCTACCTGACGTTTTTGTCCTACTGTCTAGACGCCCGTGGGATTCCACTCAACTATATACTTAGCGGCTTTTATCCTTTTTTCGCATGGTAGACATTCCCATGGCCTCTCTAGTGATTTTTCGCAATTAATGCCGGCTATCCATAGTAGATAAGAGCGAGACGGCCCAAAAGCATATTATCTTATTCATGATTCAGCACAAGACCGACAAACGTCGCTCCGTTCCTATCGAAAGACCTCTACCCCCCTCCGCCCCTATAGATTTTCTTGCACTTCCTCAAAAAGAGGCTAAATACTTCCCACCCGCACTTTTTCGAATCTCTCGCACTCGCAGAAGACGTAGTAAAATTTAATGTTCAAAGATCTATTTACCTCGAAATGGTATTCACAGTCACGCGATCATACAAGAATACCTCCTGTATTTGCAGCTCTCCTATAATGTCGTGTGAGTCTAGTAAAGTGTAGTGACGCATCAAGTGCCATTAACACCTCTATGGATTCGAGGATGGCTACAGATTTGCATGCATCCCGCCAAGTAATACCCCAAACCTGCTCATCTACTTGTTTGTGTCTTGGCTAGTGAGCAAAGAAGCCCCCCTTATGCATCAATTTAATGTAGGTGAGCAAGGCATTGGCCGTGTCTGTTTGCAAAGGCGCACAACTTGGTAAGCGGACTATTCCACAACTATTGTCATTTTGGTTTGCCAAGTAGTACTAGGAGGCACCCGCACCTAGTGGATTTAAGAGTTAGCCATAGTAATTTATTGATACTTCTTCACTACGAGTGGTAATCATTTGGTACTTGGTTGACCAATGACTGCAACTTGTCGTGAAAAGATACCAGATGAATACTACTAAGAAACCCCTTAGTCCTTGCTGAGACCATAAAAACACTCAGGGTCTTCCTCGAGTAGGTGTGCAGCCTTGCATTTTTTGTCGTCGCCGCCCAAAGAGGACATCTGAGTGGGCGAATTGACGCTCCAAAACCCGCATCGCAGTAGCACCTTAGTCTTTTCGCCGTGCTTTTTAGCAGTAGCAGACCTAGTTGCATCTTCTATGAATAATTCATCTCTTTAACAGCCATATCTTTTCGTGATTGTTCTTTGCCGAGAGCAAGCCAATGACGAGGGAAACATACAGATGATAAGAGTATGCAGTAAAGTTGCTGCCACTATCATCAATAGATAGACCAGACACCTATGGTGCTTCTGCTCCTTCTTTTGTTACCCAGATCATACTAGAGATAATACAACGAAGACAACTGAGAAGCAAACAATCAATTAAAATAAGTAATATGAACATGCGTGGACTAGATGAAGCAATCGTGAGTGAACGTTATAATTAGTACTGCATCAAAATGAGGATGAGTTATCTACTCTAGACCCAACTTGTTTAGCAATAAGAACACGCGGCTTTTCCAAAACAGTTGACTCCTTAGACTTTTTGCTCTCCGGCTCCTTTTCTGCAGAAGGCTGCACAGTTTGCAACAGCTCCTCCGTTGCTAGTGGCATTTGTGGAAAGCAACGCCCGCGAGAAACTGTTCCGGCCAGGAGAACATCGAAATTAGATAAGCCCTAAGGTAGCTCAATGGCTACGGTTTGGATGATGCTCTTCATCATCCTCAGCGATGTCGCCCCTGTCCTGTGACTAGTGCTAATCTGCACAAGCACAGGATAAATTTGAGAAGACAAAACGTCTGGCTTCTGTTGTTGTTGTTGTTAAGTACGAAGATCCCTGGGGCTTAGTGCCTTTCATCTGCCTAAGCTAACTAGATCCGGACCAACTATTTAATTCATCAACTTGCTACTTGCTGCACACGCTTAAGACCTTAAGACTTTGATCTTGTTGTTGATGTTGTTGATCCTGATGGGGTTGATCTCGTGTTGCTGTCGTTATGATTTTCTTGCTCCTGTTGTTTCCTTGATCATGATGTTCGTAAGTCTTTAAATTGTTGACTTCCGTACTGGTAGGATGATCTTCATGCTCATGCTTGAGATGATTCATAATTTGGGGATCGACAGAAGCAGCGTCCTCCTCGTTCCCGTCCACAGCGTTCCACTTCTCTCAATTTAGAGTCATCACCACATAATTGCTGTACGTACTTAGGTACGTACTCAGTACCTGCGGGTGATCCATTACTTTGCACCTTAGGTTCTTGTGTGTCATCTGTTATAGTGTATATTGACAGCTTGAGCGTTCAACTATCGACCAGTGCGCTTTACTTGAGGTTCATTCTTGTCATAGTCTAGACTGAATTATAAGACGACATTATGATCATCATCACGGCATCTCTATTTTTTAACAATGAATCTCAGAAGTTGTCTCAAATGAGTGTCAGCAAAGGTGAAGATTCACCAAAAAGGAGCCGCGGAACAACTCCACAGGCGAAAGAGATAGAGAGGGACAATGAATAGAGCCGCAGCCTTCACGTCATTGACCCTCTGACCTGATGTAAATAATGATAAAGCTGCAAGAACCCGTAATGGCCTATAGTGATAGACGAGAGCGAATTCTCTGTCTTCGGCGTCATCTTTTGACCTGGAGTCGCCCATGGCTCGAGATCTCTGGCTTTCGCAGGACTTCTTCGCATTCACGGCGCTGGGCCTTAGAGCTACTTGGTTGAGTCCGCTCTTCTCCTCGATCGAGGACCAACACCAAGAACCTTGTTACCGTCGAGAGCTTGCCGTTTTTAAACGTCTAAAATGTTTTTGCTTCTTTAGAAGCTACGATCGACGTGGTGATCAGAATGGATTAGAAGCAGCCTTAAGCGCTTCGGGCCCATGCTGCTAGCCTTGTCCTCACTGGCGCTTGCCTCGATGTCCTCTCCAACATCGGCCAATGCATGAACCAACAGCGTTTCGCCATTCCCTTCGCCATCTTCTTCATTAGCGTGAAAATAACTCTGTTGTTAAAGGACTTTCGTTGAAGAACGTCCTTCGTTCCCTCGGATTTTGACCGAGATGAAGTAAAAAAACCTAGTCATTCTCATTTGATGCAAACTACTTCGTTCTCATTTCATTCGTGCAAGAAATCGCCACTCTTCAATGCTTGGGTTACTTAGGGTCAAGCCAAGGCTGCGCGTCGTCTTGTTATTGCCAACTCCTTATATATGACCCAGGGCCGGACTTCTCCGCAGATTTTTCGCGGATTCTAGTGGTGGAAGGCGCCAAAACTTGGCGCGGGCCTCCCCTTGGGCCTCTCAGCGTATTTCAGGGGGGCCCCCTGGCCTCTGCTGACCCTCGCAGGCGAGAGGCCTCCGGGATAAAAGGCCGCCGAAGGCGGCCACGGTCGCAAGAGCAAGCGAGCCGATGACCAAGGGCCCGGAGGGTACAGGCGGCACGGCTGCGGCGGCGAAGCCTAACGGATGCAGTTAGGGCACAAGCAGGCACCTGGACGGGGGCGCAGGCGGTCCCTTGGGCCCCTTTTGAAGCCTCCCACCACCATCGGAGGCCCCTGGGGAACAGCCAGGCAGCTGGAAGGGAGCGGGGGGGGAGGTCACTGGGCCCCCTTTTGAGGCCTTCCCACCCGGCAGACGCCTTACAAAGAGGTCCAGGCCGCCCGGCTAGCGGGGGGGCGTCGTCCCGCGCCCTGGAACCTATATAAAATATAATTGCAACAGTATCTAATCGAGGAGAGGCTACAGAATTGAAGATTGTTTCTTGTTCTTGTTCATGCAATCATTTATAACACTTGCCACTACGCTGCGACCGCAACGCATTTGCACTAGTAGCATAAAATTCCAATTGCAGACTCCTGAAATTGAGAAGTTCGCGCTTTTCTATAAGACGAAATCTCGTACAGAAGTACTAGATACTGCATCAGCAATCAGTTAGTTTGTAGTTTGCTCTAGAGGTGTCCCACGGTAGCAGTACTAAAGTTCACTGAGAGCTACAGTTGAAACGTCAATCTATCAATATGATGTAGTTAAAGGATTCCGGATTGAGCCTAACTAGATCAAGAGAAAAGCTAGTATGTAGCCATGAGTTAGATCGAATTTATCTTAAATATTGTCTCTATGAATTGTCTCGATCCACCTACTTCCTCTGGAAGATCTCGCAAGGTCCTCACAGATACGGTCATTTTATGCTACAATTGTCCATGGTATTCTCTAAACATGTGTTATAAAAACAAAAACCATAACAGGAGATTCAACTGCGTCTGCGTTAACTCTTTTTAGTTGAATACCAATGGCATCGAGAATATCCCTCTCCTCTGAGGCAAGTGCCTCTTTTTCGTCCGCGTCACCCGGACCTTTCGGACGGTCAGTACTCGCTGCAACTTTGCCCTCGGATCTATGCGAAACTACGAGACAGCCTATATTTGTATTGTCTTTCGTCCAACGAACCGCAGCCAGGACCCAAGACTGCTTCGCGTTCACTGCTAGCACTTGGCGCTGCTCGGTTATCGCCGTGTCCGTGGCCGCTCACCTTAGAATATCATTCGTCATGACACGAGACTCATTCCACCGCACTCAGTCGTACCTTTGTGTTTTCTGTGCAGGTTCTGGAGCTACATGACTAGGTCGTATGTCGGGAAAACTAGGCTCTATTCTACACAAGAGAGAGCATGGAGAAGCATGCTACGAAATGCACTAAATGTCGAGGAATGCTCGCTCTTCTAGAGCATAGCATTTTTTATGAACATCACTTCTTTGGTAGCACTAATCCCATGATCTTCACTCCGCTGGTCTTTGCACTATTCCCTCTCCCTAAAGGTTAAGGTTTTAGCTTATATTGCTGCACATTCAACATTGGATCATCCCGCCTTAATGGAGACAACTGCATGCCAACATAGGCAATGCGATGCCAGTCGTTCCCCGCATCGGTCGTGCTCGTGGTTTCGCAAAGTCCTACAGGTTTCCGCCACAATTTCCCTGGATCGGCAACGATTAGAACGATCTCACCTTGAGTGGAGCAGAAAGGGGAAGCTGCGGAAATGCAACAATTTGGAAAAATTATAATTCATACTTACACGGCCTTCTAGCCACTTCAATCTTCTAGCCACTTCTAGCCACCCTGCAACATTTTAAAAAAATTCTAGCAAATACCAGCACCAAGTAAGTTTCTTCGTTGTAGTACTTTAATGCGACTAGATGAAAGAGCAACAAGTGCGTTTTTTAAGGGAAGCCAGACGACCATTCTAATTCGCTCACTCGAGCCACGTACCAGGAGAACTACAGATATTAACAAAATCAAGCTATATCCTAGTGCGACATCAAAAAACTACGAATTAGATACGAAGTTTAAAGTAAACATTCTTTTCTACGTATAGGTCTATCACTTCTCACTCTCAGCCTCGGCGAGCAAATTGATTGCTCATCCATGAGAGGTTTGAAACCCTAGGATAACGATGTCTCTATCATACCTTAACTTTACCGCTATCAAAGATGAGTCCCTCTGAACCAAAAGACCCAAAAACCGTGAGAATTAAACAACAACTACAAGTTTGAACTTGACGCATGCATGCGCTCCTGTTGCTCCCTTTCCCTGAAGACAAGTTTCCCCGGACACAGATTAAGATCTAGACCATAACATTTCTTTGTTGTTCTTGGCCTTCCCGGTCGGAGAAAACGGTACAGCATAAAACTTCGTCTCCTGGTAGTGTCCTTGAGACTCACCTGCCTGCGACCACGTCTTAGCCGTAGTCGATCATTATTCCTGGTCGAGTGAGTTGCTTTCTTCCCTCTCAGTTTTCCCGTGGAATCAAGGAAGGCCTCACTCAGGCGGGGATTCTCCTTGCCTTACTCAGGAGATAATGACTCACTTGCCTTAACAGTTTGCTCATTATCTGCACTCCTGGTGTCTCCCTTCACCACGACATCCGCGTGCCTTGGATGTGATGTATGGATTAATTAACTTACACACGCGTGAAATATTTCCACCTTGAATTGTTAATGTCAATTCGACCCGAATAAAAGTGTGAGAGCACTATACCAGAGAGGTTAGCTCAGGAATTAGGAACTCTTAGTGACCCTGCGAGGGCTAAAAGTAAGATGTTCCTATTCTCTTTCTCTCTACATTATGTCTATTCATTGTCTTACCTACTTAGAAAGAAGTTTTTCTTGAGACTCGTCCCTTGTTTCCTTTCCCTTCTCCCTTCTCATATAAGTAGGTGGAAACACTAAGGACAGCACACCAGTTGGAACATCAGGGCGGACCCAAAGTGGGACTCAATCGCGCCAATTTTTGGGATATTGTTTCTTTTTCATGAAGTAACCCCGTGAATAAATTTGGCGGAAATAAGGTGCGCTTTCCGATGAGGAGGCCTTTGATCAGCGGTCCGAGATATAGAAATAGTTGCAGTAAAATCGGCGTGCTATATTATAAGTAATTTGAAATGATATCGGAATGGGCGAAGTGTTAGCGATTTGAGATGCACATTCCTGAGGATCCAACTTGTTCACTTTTCCATGTGCGTCATTCTTAGATAGACCAAAGCCCTCCGAAGCCCTCACACTCTATTTTTATTCGGAAGCGGTGCGCTGTGGACATTAGGACGACTCTGCGCGCCGCTGCGTTATGGACGTAATGTGGGGACGCAGTGACGGGGCTGACTCTGACTGTGCGACTGTGGCGGGACGCGGTGACGGGTCTGGTGCTGGCGAGTCTGGTGCTGGCGGTGGCGAGTCTGGTGCTGACGGAGGCGAGTCTGATGCTGGCTGTGGCAAGTCTGTCTGATTTTGGCTGTGCCTGCGTGCAAGTCCGAAAAAGCTCAGCCCCGTCACTGCGTCCCGTCACAGTCGCACAGTCAGAAGCAGACTCGTCACAAGTCAGCCAAGCTAAGACAAATCGGCTATCTTCCAATGTGAAAAAAAGGTAGGACTTACTTTGATCTTCGCAACATTGTTCAACGAGAAAAGTATACATTTGAACTGTGTGGTGTCCGTTGATGTCTGCCGCGCTCCATCGCACCATTAATTAGAGTAGATCGAATGAACAAAAGAAGACGCGTACGCCTTTTGATCGTCCTGTAGTAAGTACTAAGGCATGTTGACAAGTACGCAGTCACAGTTACGCACACCTTGTTGACGCATGTACTACAAGTAACGCATGACAAGCATCGCATGATGAGTGCTAGTTCTTCACTTCTATCTTCCCTGCAAAAAAACGGAAAAAACGAAGAGAAACGTAAAATGGCTCTTCAAATACTTAATTGAGAAAGACACAATCAAAGTGGATGATCTAGAAGATGGACTATCTGGAGCAACCTTAAATTACGTTCTTCACTTGCGGAGGAAGCAGAAGGAGGCGCTCATGCGGTTGCGGCCCTTTTTTGCTTTGTTTCTGATGCAGCCATTAGATCTAACATCAATATTGACAGAATAATATTACATACTCGGACAAGATGAAACGGGGATGACAGGCCGGAACCTGAGAAGCAAGGGAAGGACATGAGAAATGAGAGCTTATTCCGCACGCATAGCCAGAGGCCACAGAAACAGGTCTGCTTCGTGGTTTAGACGTTGGACTCACTGTTCGTTTATCAGATGGCCTTAATGAGCAATATGCGCAGAGACTCTCTGCAACATTGACTGCAGGTCGTATCGTCCACCAGAAGACTCAGAGCCGCGCCTTAGATGTAGTCAACGGGCTACCGTACCCTTGGTCTTTGAGTGAGTTGGTTTCTTTCCCTTTGGATTCCGCTGGAAACCTAGGGAGATCTCACCCAGGATAAGCCACACGCTACAAGGATAGCCACACGCCCTTAATTTTTCGTCCTTGGGAGGCGCTTCTACGACACCAGCAAACGGGAACTCCTTCGTCTTTGTCGTGGTTTCGAATCCGATCGTCGCTGCATCACCTTCTCCTGATTTTCCTTTGTTGAGCAAGCGCGGATGCACGTAGAGGTAGATCATGTTCCTCGTGGCATTCGGGTTAGAAGTACTTACTCATGAGTAATGATCGTGTGGTCGATACGCAATGCGTTACATCAATGCAATACAGTGCAATAATACAATGCAATACAATTAATCTCGCTTTTTTTTTTTGTAGTGCGAGCGAGTTCCGATAAATCAGAACCTACCTGCGTATTTTCCGCGTAGCTACCGGCGCACGCGTCGCACAAAGTAAAGTGCAGACTGCCTTAAGGGCTAGATTGTAGGCCTGTTAGTGAACTAACCCCCTGCAAAGAACTTTAGATCAGTATGCGAAGAGGAATTTTCGCAGACCAGTAGATCTGTGGTGCAGACTGCCAAACAGGCGGCGGCCAAACAATTATATAGTGTTTGAGTACATCACTAGCTGGACTCGGATACACAAACTCCGATGATCCATTACACTGCATCCCAAACGATCCTAGATACACGGCCATCGATGATAGGAATAGGATTGTTATGAAAAATAAGTACGCAGATGAAGATACTTATAGCAATACACTTCTGATGGCCCAATAGGTCATGTCATGTACCCTCTGACCTGGCCGTTCTTTTTGACCTATTTCATCCTCAAATGCCAGCTCTTTTCAAACATCTTCCGCGTGAAGTCACTTTCTTCTTCTATCTTTGTAGAATGACTTTTGCATTCTTGCCAGGTATCTATGGCTACCAGATTTTTTTTATCCAAGTCCATTCGAGTGACCTTGTAGAAAATAGACAACGACGGACTGAGCACGAGCAGGCGTCCAAGTGAATCTATAATCATTTCATTTTACATTTTTAGGGACATCCTGTTCCTGTAGGCCATCAAATAGTGCTTATCAATTCAGTAGCGAATTTGTGTTGTCTTTCATTACTCCTGTATTAATACATTTACATTTTGAATCTGAAGATATCGTCCGTGTAGAGATTCCTATTCTTACCCGATCCTATCACGTACAAGATGAGTAGACGCTCACTCATCGAGCGCACAAGATTTTAAGACTTCATGGGATATCTCTGTCTTTTTCTATGCTAAGACGACCGAGTGATATCCAGAGCTAATACGACCCTGAGTTGCTGGGCGGCCCCAGTGATATCCGGCAAGCATGTTGACGACGAGCGGAGTCAATTACACCCCTTCTATCAATGCGCCAATTTCAAACGAGCCTGCCAATTATATGATGACTCGTGAACATCCGGTGAATGTTGATACATTCACTTACTAACTGCGCCATATGCTTGCATTCTTTGATCGCAGGCTTCACTGCCTCCTCCCATTCGCTCTTGAAGTACGCATCGTGATTCCGCGACCCGTCGCCGTTCAAAAGGTTCCATCCCTCCTCTGTGAGAGGCAGCGGTATGGAAATTAGAGCAAGACTCTACTCACGACAACAAGCTACTTCAGTAGCAATGATCATAGCATTGCTGTTTGGACGTAAGTAGTTTATTCGATCGAACGGCCGGCCATCAGTCTACTCACGACCTTATCGTGGCCCCCTTGAGCGGCAGGCGGAGGGGGGGCTAGAATGGTAATCAGGATAGAAAAAAGAAAAACTTGATCCACCATACACCATCCTCTCGGTATTCTACTCATAAATCTGGTCTGGATACTACTTTTTGTAACAACCTCATTCATATGTTGTTCTTCTTATTCTTGATTACAATGAATCGGAAGTACTAGTACAATGTGTTTATTGCGGCTTCTATATTGCACGCTTCAGAAAGAAAAGTATAACAACTATGAAATACACAGTCTGGCGATGGCGAAAGGTGTCTCCCAGTTCTAAAACAAGGTAAGTATCATCAGTCAAATGTATAAACATTCCATTCTTAAAAGAAGCTTGAAGTCGACTTCTTTGTAGCTTCGCGGGTACGAGGTCGAAAACAAACCAAACCCAGGCTTTTCTCCGTAGACATCTAGAATATCCTCTAAATTAGAACCTTCACCACGCAAGAGGGCTGACCTCGACGCATAGCCCGACGCATATCATCTCCTATGGCTTTGATTCCTCTTCTTGAAAAAGTCATACCACAAAATAGATATGCATATCGAAGATGGCGATGGGCCAAGCTGCAAGCCTTAACTACAAACTTCTTCGCTACCCCAGTCTTTTGGTCCCGTTGCTCAGTGGCAGTGGGCTGCCCCTCCATAATTTTTTAGACAAAGCATGCTAAATAGAATATTTCTGTTGCTACTAGAAATGGAAGACTCCTCTAGCAGCTACTGATTGGCCCTAATCATAAGCGCCTATGACACGGAGCTCTATCGTCTAGGTACGTATTGAATAACGAAATGAACCGAAAAAGACCAAAAGGCTTTGCCTACTTATTCTCAAACAAAAGATAGTGTCTATCACAGCCTTTAGCCCTGAGAGAATTCTGTTCCTGCTATAATTCTGTTCCTGCTATCATTCAATAGATATACACGTATGTCCTATCCTCGATGTAACGTGAATGTATTCTACCTAGAGATGAAAAAATCCATCGCGAAAAATATTAATATCCTTTAGCCCTTTGTTTCCATTTCAAAAAGCGAGACGACAAAAGTTCGTGTCATGTTGCCCTTGGTCCTGAACTATCTGTCAGCGGTAAGGCCTTTCAAGCTTCTTGTACATCACAAGGAGAGCAAGGAAATCGAATGTGGAAAATTCACGTTGACAACAAAATACAACAATCGATGTACAGAGGCGCTCCGAAACTCTTTCAAGCCGTAATTGGGCAACATCAAGCTCATGCCTCCGGATACACCCAAAACCGTGAGGTCACGACGAAAGAGCGCAAGCTCAAGCGTCGCATGCGCATAGTTGGAATTAGTCTTAGACAGGCCAAAGCTGCTACAACACTCACGCTACAGCCACTGCTACTACTTCTACTGAAAAAGTTGATTTCTTATACGACTGGATTGTTGCTGTGTCGTCGTAAGATGAGTGTCTCACATAGAAGTCTAACGGAGCCAATACCGACTTGATCTAAATATCCAGAAGTGACGGGCTTACAACTCACAAAGTTTCATGATTTTCCTCAAAACAAAAGAGAGGGAGGATTTCCCCGAAAACATTGTGTCTCGCATTGGAGTTACCGAGTCACCTCCTATGAGACGACCATGATTATGATACTAAAAAGATGGGTGTACAAGTTACCACACAAGCTTATCTCTAAAAACATAAACTAGTTCTACTCGAAAGGAGATGAGACACCCGGTCAGACGTTTGCTACCTTACATCGTAGAGCATCAGCAGCTATTGTGTGCGTGCCCATCAATTAATGTTGAATGTCTTCAGAAAATCAATAGACTAAAATCAATTACTTACACTGACGAGAACGAGATCATTGAAAATAATAAAAAATTTGTCATAATCTCGGGGCTACCAGCAGCGCCTTCTGGAGTGGACGGTAGGGCTGGAGCTGCAGGCAGCAAAAAGATCGTATCGCCACTGATCCGAGTGTCGCTCTTATCGAAGTCCGCCATAGTCAAGCCTCGAACCGTTTTTCAATGAAGGGAAGGATGAGAACGTGGTAGTCATTAAAACAACGCTGGGTTTTATGTCTATGTATGCAGATGCACTTAGAAGCGTGAAAAATAAGGTCTCCATCTATTTTGAGAGGAAAACTTGTTGTTATGTCATATCTTGAAAATAGAAAATGTAAATGAAAATATGTGCCTTTGTGCTTTGTTCTTGAAGCAAAAACTGCAGTCAGGTAGTCCTGTGTCTAGGCTGCGGGAAGCAGGGTTTTCGTTGTTCCGATATGACTATTCCTGGAAGCGTCGTTAAGGAATCAATATGAATAAATATTGACAAGCGTTGCTTGAAGTTGAAAAAAGAAAGTAGCAACATCATCTTCATCATCATCATGGCGTCACACCTCTAAAAGTATTTCGCAGCCACTACAATCTTAAGGACTGCAACTACGGGGGCTCGAGAGCGAAACAAAAACTACAACATATATAAATATTTATAAGTAGGCTTGAAGTAGACTTCTGCACATCCAGACAGCTTGTGGCAAAAGAAGAATCTCTTTGGTTTTTCCAGTATTGTTGCCAAAATATAGAACGAAGATATAGATATCTCTAATTATACTATAGTTGTTTTCCCCCGCCGACGCCGACCTACGTTTCTAAGTACTTGTATCTATGTAACGAGCTTCTCCCAGCGTAAGGTAACTCGGGTCCCCCAGCACCAGGAGTAGCAAGTTGCAGCATGGAGGAAGCTGTTCGCCCAGGAGTTACTCCCTGAACTTTCCCACTTTCCAGCTGTTCGACGTCAGTGCCGCTCCGCAGTAATGCACTCATGTCTTAAAGGTGCGTCCATAAGATGGATTATCTTATCAAGCAAACTAAAGTGGTAGACCTCAGACGCACAGACAAAGTTGATTTCATCCAGTAGCCAACAGTAGCGAGAGAGAGTTCCTTCACCTTCAAAAACATCCTCAAACCCCTTTTTTCCTTCTCAAAAAAGGCTTTTGGATACAAGGAACAGAGTATAGCGTAGCAATCAAATTTAATAGGGGAGGATAGGACACGAGTGGATTCACCTAGAAACAGATGCGGCTGAGGTTCTCGAGCGACCTACTGGAAAGAGGAAGTAAGATTAAGATACTTGCTACTCAAACAGCGTCGATGAACTAAGGAAAGCCATAAATGTCCGTGGTAGTCGGTCCCACCTGGCCCATTAGGTACGCGAGCGTTGCGGAAATGATTTCTTAGAACAGTAAACAAAGAGTAAGTGGGGATTACACGACTGCTCAGCGAGGAGGGCATGAAGAAATAGTTACTTACACTGCTTGGGCTCTATGGAGTGGGAGTTTTGCACATCATGGAGAGCGCCAGGAGCAGCCTGGCAAAAATTTTTGAAGTTTGGATGATGGTGAGGCGTTCTACCTAGTTATTATATGCAATCAGTGGGCTGCCTGGCTAGGTGGAAGGCAAGTGGCCAGGCTCGCGGAAGCTCGAGTATTGCACGCAGCGGAGGGCGTGCGAGCTATGAGCGCGACAGCCTAGCACAAGCTGCCGACGAAGACGCAGCCCTTCCGCTGTTTTGCTCGAGGCCCCGTAGGAAAGTGGTCGACTGGTAGGAGCCTCTTGCCACTTGGTTCCGAGTGGATGCCGCGACTTGGGGACTTTGGACAAGCGCCCGAAAGTTTTTGGCTTGCCTCCTGGAAAATCATGCCTGTGCCAAGTCCCCAAATCGCGATCCCCAATTTCCATCCCCACTAGATGGCCCATTTGGGGACTTTGCACAAGCGCCCCGTTTTTCGTCTCAAATTTCTCGCGACCCTCAGAAAGTCGTCAGAAATTTGAGACGGCCGCAGCCTTTCCTTTCCGAAGGGCAAGAAGGAGCGACAGACCTGGCCATGGAACGACAAGCAGCAAAAGAAGGCGATCCGCGTCGGCTGTCTCTTCAATCGCCACACCCTCGCGGCCTGCAGTCTCCAGCTGCCGCGATCTTTCCAGGCCGCGCGCCTCTCTAATAAAAAGCTCCGCAAGCTAGCTAAGCTACCCGCCTCGATCTACCTTGTGAGGCCACGAATTGGAGTTTTTTTTTTTTGAGCAGGCTGCTATTGGTCCTCCTGTGCAAAATCCCCATTCCATGTACTTTGAGAGTTGATATACTACACTACTCAGAAAGAGTTCTTACACTAATTAGGGAGAGGTCTACGCCTAAGCAGGCCATGTTTTGGCGTTTTACAATGCTTCCAGAAATTTCCTACAGTTAATAATGCGTATTCATGTATAATTACACAGGTGAGGAAGTTGAGGAAAAAGTCTCATCAAATAGCAGCCACTACTTTCTTGCGGGCGATCTGCTTCATCATCCAATTTCACACTTGGGCTCATGGACATCTAACTCCTCAGTGATCTCGTACCTCTCGTAAAAGCGACAGTTGCGTAATCAAGGAGTCGCGTAATCAAGCGAGTCTTGGCGTGCGACTTGGAATCAAAGCTGAAAGAAGAAGAATTGTAATACAATGAATAAGTTTCAGTGACGAATTCTCTTATGTGGCGGACCTCCGCTTCCGTATATCCGACTAGAAATAGAATTTTTGTTTTCATCGAGTAAGTACTATCATTGAATGTTGGCCATAACTATGGTGCCGTCTCCACGCCGTCTTGTGAGGTAGCATCTGTGTCAATTCATGACATGGTCCTCGATACACAACGATTAGAAGGCCAGCTACTCATCAACATCTCTGTTGCCCCTTACATCATTCCTTGCGGCCCAGAATATTCCTAATAACTAGAAAAATGCACATGAGTAAAAGTCCAACTCTGTTGCAGTACCAGTAAAAGCTGCGGGCTCATCATCAACATCATCATCATCATCATCATCATCATCATTGTGCCCCTGACAGTTCTCGTAGTACACTGCTGCGTGCCTGAAGGAGTCATCTTAAACCAGCAAGACTTGCTCCGCTACTTTAAAAAGTAGTCTTGTGCGTACCTTATACAACAATAAGTTGGAAGTGTAGTCAGTTTCCTAGTCCTATATATGACTCAGGGCCGCACGGCCCCGCCCCTCCCCCCCCCATGTGGTCTGGTCTGTGGTGGCGCGCCCGCGCGCTTTTCCGCGCGGATTTTTCGCGGATTCTAGTGGTGGGAGGCGTCAAAACTTGGCGCGGGCCTCCCCTTGAGCCTCTCAGCGTGTTCCGAAGGGACCGCCTGGCCTCTGCTGACCCTCGCAGGCGGGAGGCCTCCGGGGTAAAAGGCCGCCGGAGGCGGCCACGGTCCCAAGAGCAAGCAAGCCGATGACCAAGGGCCCGGGGGTCCAGCCCCTCGCCTTTTGCCGTCTTCCGAGGCCTTCCGTTGCCGGCGCACTGTTGCGGCGGCGAGGCCTGACGGATGCACTGAGGGCACAGGCAGGCACCTGGACGGGGGCGCAGGCGATCCCTTGGGCTCCTTTTGAAGCCTCCCACCACCATCGGGGGCCCCTCAAGTCTGTAGGGTACACGCAAACGAGAAGGGGGCAGACGCCTCCAAAAGGGGTCCAGGGCGCCCGCCCCCCCCGCTAGGGGGGGCGTCGCCCCGCGTCCTGGAACATATATAAAAAAAGCAGGTACGTATAAGACGACTAGTTGCCATCGTAAATGGTATTTGTGGTAAAGTCCCAACTATGAAAGGAAGAAACACAATAACAGAAGATGTAAAAAGAAAGAAAACAAAAGACAAATTAATAAATATGATGATGAGAGGACTAGATTTTTGCGATCAAGTAAGGGTAGGGAATAGCCTTGCTAGTAGAATGATAGCCAAAACCAACTATGTAACTAACTATATCACTATATGTATTTCTAATGTTTTTAGTAGAAATTCTATCCATTTATCACGAAAAACGGGACGAGTGTCGTCCCATTAGTCCAAGCCTTAAGTCGATCCGAATCGGACTGTTCTGGCTATAAATTGCCGCTACACTGGTCGAAAATGCTGATAAAACGATGGAGACACCCACGTCGAAACCGTACATAGTCGCATAGAGCGCCGAGTATTCCCCGGGTAGCTGCGCTCCGGGAATGTTGATTACATCCGAATGCTGACCATGCGACGAAAGTCTATCACCGACAACTTAGAAAGTCAAGTTGTGCGGCAGGGCCAAAGAGGATAGATAGACAAAGAAATGTTGTATATCTATATTGCCTGGAGGGACGAGAAGAGAATAGACTCACTCTGTTAAAGCAATTGTGGGGGCTTAGGAGATCCTATTCATTGCGCCCCTTCTTGCCAGGAGCTGTAGAGATAAATAAAAGGAGCAGGGAGTGGGATCATACGACCGAGACAACTTGCGCTAGTAGTAGTAGTAGTGTACCCAATCGCGGGGTATAAGTGCTATAGTTAGCATGGAACTTTTCCAGCAATAAATGTTGGTGCGATAGATTGAGCAATAGGAAAAAATAGCCTGCCATAAAAAACACTTGGCTCCATGTAATTAACCACTCCGCTCCCATCCGGCCCCGGCACGCCTAGAACTGTAAAATGATCACCAAAACTTAGAACCACTTTCCCCTCGTCTCATTCGGAGTGAACCGCCTAAAAACTACTGCTACCTAGATGAAACAACATAGTAGAAGCGAAGACAAATGTGTTGTAAGCCCAATCTGTAAGAACTGAATTGCACTTGTTAGCAATCTATTGAAGAGACCACCAAATTTACGTAGCAAGTAATCATTCTATTATGCAGGGGCTACGAGGACTGGAGTGCCCCAGCAGCTGAGTAGTAGATACTTGATGTCACTGACTACGATTTCTACGGATCATCATCTGGAGAGTCTTCCTCTAGTGCGGGAGGATTGAGTGTATGTAGTTATGAGGAAGAAGGAAGGATAGGATAGGATAAGAATTGAATCGCTGTCCACAGGTGGGACAAGTATAGTATTAGTACTCGAGCGTTTCTTTTCAAAATAAGGTTGAATTTGTAGTCAAAGCCTTTCAATTTCGAAGCAGTGCAATTCTCTAAGTACTTATCTGATGCGCGAGTTTGCTCCAATCCAATTATCCAGTCAGTCAGTCAGTCAGTCAATGAGCTGCCGCCGTCAAACGGGCGGCAGCACTGGATAACGGAGGAAACAAACAGACCCAGAGTCAGCTCCGGACAGTCAGTGCGAGCACGCCTGTGCTCCCGCTGACCTAGCCCACAAAAATCTCCCATCCATGTATAGTAGAAGGCCGACGGCCAGCCAACCTGCATAGGCGACTAGAAGCTGAAGCACTGTAGTTGCGGCTGTTATTATGTTGTCAACGACAGCAATGAGGAAGTCAAGGTGTCCTCTATTGCTAAATAGTAGAGAGGCCTGTCTGTTATTGGACTCTGCCCACCAACCACTCAATCAATCCAACTGAGCAAGGTCATAACATCCCATGCCCTCCCGGCAAAAAACATTGGTGAAAAGTCGTGTAGATATATTGGACCATGTACAGGCTTGGCATTGCTGCCAATCCGTAGGAAACTGCATTCGGCAATTGGAGGTGTCATCACACAACATCAAACAATGTAGCTTAGCTGGGCCTCGCCTTAGGCTGTCATTATCTTCATTGTCAATCTTCATTGAGTCTCTAAAGATTGCAGTTAAGAACTACTGTCCGGGAGACGATTCTCGTGGCCTTGCTTTTGCTAGCGATATTGAGCAGGCTAGGGCTACGGAGTTACAATTCTTCTATTTCGTTCCTTCTGAGTCTGAGAAGCGCCAAATAATAAGTGATCTATCAATTTGCCCGAAGCCGGAAAAATGCCCGACGGGGGTAGGAACGAAAATAGTTTGGGGGAGAAGTCTGCCGAGAGACGTCTGACGAAAGACGTCTGAGGAAGCAAGCACGTCCTTCAGCCGGCGTCTGATGAGTGACGTCTGACGAAAGACGTCTGACGGAAGTAACGAGAAGACTAACCCCGGATGACAGACGTCTGACAACAGACCAGCGTGTGACGACAGACCGACGCCAGGCGACAAGAGCAAGCCAGCCAGGCGTCTGTCTGACGAGTGACAGCCGACATCTGGCGACGGACGTCCGGCGACGGACATCTTCTGGCGGCGGACGTCTGACGACAGACCCTGACGGCGTCGGCCTGACAAAAAGCGTCAGCCTGACGAAGCCGAAAGACACTCGATGCCCGCCCGATGACAAGCTCGACCCGTCTGACGAAAGACATCAGACGAAAGACGCCGGCCCGGCTATGAAAGGTGCTGGCTGGACGAAAGGCCTCGGTCTGAACTGACACAGGGAGCAAGGAAGACGTCTGACGAAGTGCGTCGGCCTGACGAGCCGTCGGCTGGACAAAAGGCCTCGATCCATCTGCCGAAAGACGTCAGACGAAAAGCATCAGACGAAAGACGTCAGCCCGACTACAAAAGACACCGGCCCGGCGAAAGGCCTCAGTCTGACCCAAAGAAGACGGCTGACGAAGTGCGTCGGTAGTTTGGCGACATACGTCGGCTCGCCGAAAAGGTTCACCACGGTCTGGCGCACACACAACGTCGGCCCGGCGAAACACATCAGTCCGACGAAGGAGGCCAATCCGACGAAACAAAGACGTCGGCCAGTCTGACGGCAGCAGTGAGTCGGCTTGACTAAGGCGAAAGGCGTCGTCCTGCCGAAAGACGTCGGTCTGACGCGACACGTCGGCCAGCCAGACGAAAGTGGGAGGCCAGTCTGGCGAAAAGCGTCAGTCTGACGAAACCCATCAGCCCGACGAAAGGCGTCAGCCTCAGTCCGGCGAGTAAAGTCGTCAAGCAGACGGGCAAAGGACTTCAGTCTGAGCGGCGAAAGACATCAGTCCGGCGAAAGGTAGGCCTCAGGCTGACGAAATTACACGTCATCTGACGAAAGGCATCACCCCGACAAAGTGCGCCAGTCAGTCTGACAAAAGACGTCGGCGCAACAGTCAAAGGACATCGCGTGCTGGGCTGACGCCAGAGGCCCGCCTCACGAAGATACAGCGCCGGCCCGCCTGGCGAAAGTCAGACGTCAGCCCGGCGCGAGACATCTCTCCGGCAATCAAACTGCGCCTCTCTGGCGCGAGAGGTCTGCCGAAAGGCGTCTGATGAAGGAAGAAGCCCCGCCGGCTGTGCGTACAGCGACCAAGCCAGTCAGCTTGACGGGCAGCCCTCTTGTTTTTTTGCTGGACTGCCGTGACGGTCTTGCAAATTCTTGAGGGCTTGCATGACCCCCCCCGGCAGTCCAATAGAAGGCCGAAGGCTGACCGCCTATGCCTATCTGCCCATAAGTCGGCGGACCTAAGCGGGTTAGCGCCGGCACTCTCGTTGTGCCGTAGCCTACTTGTCAAAGTGAAATAGCTAACCCGCAGGATCTCTCTACCTGTAGCCCGTGGGCGAAGTAGCGCCAAACTTGAAGCCGGGCGAAGCGAGGAGGCTAGCCTAGTTGACATCAGCTACACGGCCTTCACAGTTTTCTTCTTGGAAATTAATTTTCGCAAAACAAAAAGCAAAGACCTTGCCGTTAGTCATTATTGCATTCTCATGCCTCAGGGGTGGCGGCCCCCCTGTGGATGAAGCGGCGGCGGCGTCCTCGCGCCCATTTTTCCGCGGTGGTGACATGTAAAGACCTCCAGCTCCGGGGACGAAGGCCTCAAGAGGCGGGGCCGGAGGCTCCTGGCGGCTCTCCGCGTGTACGTACCCAACAAGCGTCCCGACCCTTGGACCCTATCAAAGGGACGGCCTTCAGGGGAAGGAAGCCGCCGAGGGCGGCCACGGTCGCGAGGTTTGGCCCCTTTGGCCCTCATCCCCCCAGCTGGTGGCAGCGTCCGCCACCACCCAACGCCCGGGGGGTTGAGGACCAAAGGCGAGGAGGAGCGGGGGCAAGGCGTGCCCGCCGGGGTTCTGTCGGATACATGCAGCACGGCGAAAGGGGTCAAGCCTTGCCACCTGCAGCCCTTGGAGGCCTTCCACCTCCCAAGAACCTCCGCCAGTGAGGAACCCGCCCCCTGAAGGTCTGTAGGTCTGTAGGGTACACGCAACAAGCCGCAGCAAGCCAAGGGGGGCCCAGCCTTGTCACCTTCGGAAGCCTTGCACCTGCGGCCTCCGGTGCTTCAACGGCCTCAGAGATGGGGCCTCTGTAGGGTCCAGGCAAGAAGCCGGAAGGGGTCGGAGGTGGGCTCTTGGAAGTCTCTCGGGCAAAAGGGTCCGAAGCGGGAGGCCCCCCCTCAAAAATTTAGATCGGGGAGGCCTTGGCCCCTGGAACATATATAATAGAGGTGGAGCCAGCCTAACTAGGAGGAAAAACCAAAGAAACAAATGCGATAGAGAAGTATTGAAAACAACTAATGGCCATGTCTACTCTAGGATGGTTTTGTGGAACTCATGAAGGGACACCTCTCGGTAGCCTTTCGTATCAAAAAAAAGAAAGATGCCGACGGGTGTCCCTTCAACTCATAACTGTTGCGTATCTGCTCAAGTGTAGTCGTCTATTTTGTAGCTGTCTTATTTGGTTCGCTGTAACACTAGTACAGTAATATAAAGCAAGAAATAAAAAGAGTATCATCCATAAGACCAGAAGCCCATGAAATACCCCTCCCGATTCGCTCGCAATCCATATTCGAGAAAGACACAGGGAGAGTCGTGACACCTACGTCGTGTAAAACTAAAATCGGCATGTATATTCACCTAAAGATAAAAAGCCTGAGAGAACTACAAGGAAAAAGAAAGGAATTGAACTCTGCACAGATCACATCCTCTAGCTCTGGCTGTCTTCTACTTCTATATCATGTATTACACATACACTGTATTCATATACACAAGTCCAGCACTTATTGTTGTGCTAGAAGGGTGAAACATGGTCCCTTGTGTTTCGTCATGAAGGCAAGGCTAAGGTTTACTACTACGAGAAAAAAACTAACCGGTTGTTTTTAATAAAATGGAGGAGTCTTTTTAGATAGAATCGCGTCATGTGTCCTTTGTGTGCTCCTGATATAATTTCCGACGCAACATTCTCTTTCTTTGTTGTACTAAATGTCGTACGCTATCAACCAAGAAGTACTCAGTTGTATTTTTAATGCTTCAAAATATTACACAACGGGCGAGAATTTGACATCTAACAGAAGCAGCCAAGCATTGTCTGAATCAGTCGACACAAAAGCACTAGTCAGAAAATCAAATTTTTATATATTAGGCAGAAAATTAATCAGTATGATTATCAGTCAGAAGATTGGCATGATTAATCAACACTAGACTATGATTAAGCAATCCCACGACCACCTAGTTAGAAGATTATATTATATATTTTATATATATAACCATGTATCAGGACGAAATCTTAATCTTGCTCATGCTCCAATGAGAGCCCCTCACTTCGCCCAGCTTCCCTCAACGCGCGCTTTCCTAACTCGCGTGCAAAATCGCCGTCGTCGTGCTGTGGCTCCTTGTCCACAGTGGAGGTAAGAGGGCCTGAGTATGGAAGCAGGGCAAAAGAACAGTTCACTTCCTCTGAAAAAGCATCTTTCTCATTCTCACGTGAGTCCTACTAAACACTCACTAACTCATTCACTCGAACCACGTAGCAGCTCCAAGTAACTGCCTGGTTCTGTTACGACCCGAATAGAGACACGGCAGTTACAAAAGACCGACTGCTTAACGACGTGAGTAACACATGAATACTAGATCATGTACTTAATCCATTCAAGAACAAACTGGGAAAGATCACTCCACAACCTCGTCTAGCAGGATGTAATAAATCTTTTATTGCCACCAGCTCCTCTTGCCTGCTCGAGAACAGATGCAGTATGTCCATTCGCGTTGGCCTGAGCCTCTGGTTTGGCCTGGCTTTGTGCCTTTACTCCGGTATCTTTCGCAGGATCCTGGACAACCGCAGCAGGAGTAGGACTAGTATCTGAATCAATAAATGTATGAAAGTTTTTAAATGAAGCATTTCAAAATTTACTCCCTAAAAAAACTCCTTTCAGAAATGCAAATGAATCCTTGCTTGTCCTACGCAATAACTACGTCATCATGAAGAATTGGAATTGAAATTTTTGCTTGAGCCCCTACTCCGGTTAATGCGTCCAACGGTACCTTTCGCAGGACTCTGGACAACCTCAGGTTAGAGTGAACTTGATAAAAGCATCTCGTTGATGCTCCCTTACTATTACTTATTATGTTCGCGCGCCACCCTATGGCCGCTAGTACCCTTCGTTTCAGTACAATAACACAGTATGAGGAAATTAATTGGAAGCATCACAACATCGAAACCGATGACCTAGGCAAGACAGACCATCGTTTCAGTACAACAATAAATATTTATAAGTATTTCCCTTAAAGTATTTCAACATGTGAGCGGAAGCAAAGAAAAGAATGCGACCAAGACTGAGATGCTGCGAGAGATTTGTATAAAAAGTCACCATAATGATCTGGATTTGCATTCTCTGTTCCTGCCTTCACTTTAGCTTCCCCACCCTCTGACTGTGCATCACCTCCATCCCCTGCCCCCTTTGTTCCTTTAGAAGATGCCTCTTCACGATCCTTTGACTTTGCATCACCTCCACCCCCTGCCCCCTTTGTTCCTCCAGGTGCTTGTTCTTTACGATCGTCTGACTGTGCATCACCTCCATGCCCTGCCTTCTCGTCCTCTGTTCCTCCAGGTGGCATTATTTTACGATCCTTTAACTGTGCATCACCTCCATGCCCTGCGTCCACTGGTCGGTCAGGTGGCTCTATTTCGCCATCCTGTGGCTTTGCATTAGCATCACCTGCCTCTTCTGATGTTTTACCATCTTTAGAGCTCACCCTGAAGAAGGACTACGCTATTTTTAATGAGATGCCTCCCAGTCCGAAGACGATCTCTAGACGCTTACTTCCTGTTATCTCTTCTCCTAGTGCAGAGAATACCCAGCTAGCTATGACTGAGATGATGCTTCCGATGAATCTGAAGATGACTGAGATGAATGTTCATGTGTGCGTTCCTGACGCCATTGTTCAGAATGACTGAGAAGAAGAATCTTAGATGGACCATCGATTTTTACTGAGATGAATTAGCATTCGGAGTAGAAGTAGCCTTAACATTTTCTTCATCAGCATCTCTTTCCTCGTCCGGAAGTTCCACCGTTTTCCCGGAACCACACGAAGTACAGAAAGAGCTACCTGCTTTGTCCTCTGACGCCGCATGATCACCAGAACTACCTTGCTGCTTCCGCGCCTCGCACTCCACCGTTCCCCAACAGTTCAGCACAAAAGTTAGAGCTTATATTATCAACCAATTCTTTAGCACGACTTCCCTGAGTCTCTTCTGTCTTCTACGAATTTCTCTGATGTTGAAGTTGTGAAGTCTGTGCAATTTTTGCAAGTACGTAGTTACTAGGGATACTTTTTCTTCCTGCGATATGAAACACATTAACAGGTCGTGCCTTGCTTCTATGCAAGCTGCAGGTCGAAGATAACCAGAGCCAACATGACAAACAAAAATTTCTAGCAACGTGACATTTCATTCATCTGCTCCACCCTGATCTCTTATTTTTTTTTGTATCCCAAGACCGCTGAAAGGGTGATCCTAGTTTTATCCAGTTCGCAACATGCCTTAATAGAAAAGAAATGCTCGTTAAGAAGAACATACTCAAACGTTGAAGTTTCACCGAAGCAGTCCAAGAAGTAGAAGGCGAACTAAGGCTCTTCGTGGGATGTACTATTTTCTTCCACCTGCTTTCTTTCCCAACGCCACTGCTCCGCGAAGCACAGACGTCTTCCGCTTTACCATTTTTAGTCTCGTAGACGTAGCTATTAGAGGTCCCCTCATAATTGCGTTCTTCAGAGCATCCCTGAGGACCTCTTTCTTAGTCGCGATGAAAGAGTCAGGGACGTTCTGAAAAATGCTATGAGGGGACCTCTAATAAATACGTCTACTCTCCCCTCATTGCGTTCTTCAGCCATCCCTGAGGACCTCTTTCTTAGTCGCGATGAAAGAGTCAGGGATATTAGTGCAGGATGCAATCTGAAAAGACTTAAAGTTACTTCTTCTCTCAAGTAGTACTACTCGTTGTAGTACTACTCGTTGTAGTTTCTCGCGTTGAAGAGACGACATGTTGCCGTTCCTTGCACTCAGCTCACGCTGTAAGAGAGTTCAGGGAGGAGCTTGGTGATGACGGCGACGTATCATATGAAAAAAAAAGTAAATCTAAATGAAGATTCTCTTTCTCACTCTACACGCAAATTGCAATTATTGATCTTGAATGAACATTCATTCATCCAGGGCTATCTTTCGTAAACTTTTTTTTTTTGTTACCTGTGTCTACAGTTTCCCGCTATAATTCCATTTAATTACCCAACGGGAAGCCTGAAGCACGACGGCCAGGCACTAAAACTACACAAACGGTTAAGCACGAGGTTTGTAGGAGGTCTTCGAGTAACTACAACTGCTAGGACGAGGTAGAGAATGTTGATGTTCTTAGAAGTCCTATTCCAATTCTCAAAGCGGTACAGAGTGATAGTCCTATTCCAATTCTCAAAGAGGTACTACCTGAGCTGCAGGTGGCACTGCCGAGCAGCGTATAGATGCGCGCTCCTAGCCGCAATGAACCCTCATTTTTTCAGTCTGCGACCATGACATTGAGAAATTTTTGTAATTGATGAATCATGAATCACTGAGAATTCCCTCATTCGTGTCCTCAATCAAGAGAGAGGATTAGTGAATCAAAAGCGAGGATAATTAGTGACTGTTCTTCTTCTTGAGAACAAATTCACATTCATTGAGAAAATTTTATGCTTGAAGAATAGTACTGTATTCATGGAGATGAACTCCCTTGCAATGGTGGAGACCCTCGAAACAAATACTAATAATTCTCGAATAAACAAGTACTTCTTGTTGAAGGTGCCGCTCGCCCCTCTCCTCCTATCTCTCTTCTCCTATCTCTCGGTCAAGAAACTGTAGAAGTACTCTCATATTTAAATTGATCATCGTAATGTCGTAATGTCGTAATCTCGTGACTCTCGGTATTGATCGTGCCTCAGTAGAAGGCTCCACAGCATTGAGAAGAAGTGCTTTCCGCGTTACAACGAACTACCGTGTCGTGTGCTGTAGTCCGTGTCCGTCATCCTTTCTTCAGTCATCCAAGGAGAGGTGCGCCGTTCACAAACATTCTATACACAGATTTATATTCATTTTCAGTACTTTGCCTTGTTCAACTACTCCTTCCATCGGAGCAGTAGTAAGTTTTCTCCAGAAGTAGATAAAAGGCGGTCTTTCTCTTCAGCAAGAATGACGCTCGACGCTTGGCGTCAAGCATAAGCTCATCATCAATCATGGTAATGACTGCGACATCAATGTCTAGCAAACTGGGATGAATCATGCTTCAAGAGGATCATTTTGCGTACATCATAGTAGAGTACTTTCCAGTAAAGGCGCAGTGATCTACTACTTCTAGTTCGAAGTAGTCGGCTGCATTGAGTACTAGTAGCAGTGGGAATCAAGTACTTCTATCGTTTTTGATTAAGATCAACATTTAGTAATATCCCTCTTGATTACGATCATTATCCTTGAATGCTATTCACTCATTGTCTCTGTCGTAGACCTATCAACATCAGGAAGTTGAATTGAATTTGAATCAAGTCTAGAAGCACAACTACTTTTGTCCAGTAGTACGTCATCTTGCCTTAATACTTTACTTCCAACTTCACGAAAGCTCACCAGGATCAAGCAGTCTGGTGACTGCTACAATTCTGTTCTGATATTCCACTTTAGTCTGTTCATATTACATTTTTTGTTTCGATTTACTTTTCTATCTTCTGTATGTTGTAGTAGATGTCGAAATAATAATCTGTTCAGAGAAGGAGAGAACTTCTATCTATTTTTAGCTTGTTCTGTGAAGATAGAAGTCTTGTTCATAGAAGACACATATATTTATATAATTCATAGTAGACGTAGACATAGTTAGATGGTAACAAGAAATAAGATCATACTTACTAGTGATCAAATTTGTTCGATAAACAAAAATGAACGTCGCAGTTAGAATTTTTAGTAGAGGAGGACTAAGTATAAAAAGTATATAACTAGTTGTAGTTGTAGTTTTGCAGTCATCAAATTTAGGTTGTATTCAGTTGTCCTCATAGACCTAAAGTCAACAAAGTGCCGATCGGTACTGTGTTAGCTGACTACTTTTCATACTATGAAGATGCCGTACTTTCTAATTAGTTGTAGATGCATAGTTATCCCTACCCCGGATCTTTAGAATCTCTTAGTTGGCATCTCCCGTTTCTTTGTGCAGTTCCAACACCTCCTTGAGCTGGTACGCTAGTAGTTGCACTTTTTTTCTCCTGTAGTTATTCTCTTTCTAAAAAAGTAGATCTAGATCAATCGTCCAGATCTACAAAACTACTGGATCTACTAACCCAGATCTAGAATTCTATTAGAGCGTGATACCGATATCTAAGATCATGGCTACACCGCCTAGCGTCCACTTTTGCGCCGGTTGCTTCGTGCGCAGTTGCGCAGAAAAGACGAAGTCCGGTCGCCGTTTCGGTGTGCAGTAGGTTGGGCAGATGTACGAATTTTAGAGCTTGAAGCACAGTTGCATTCCCCAGAACCTATAAACCTTGACGTCTTTGTACAGTGAAGAAGTTGTCGTGTCCCCTGGATAGTCCCCTTGTGATTGAATGATTATATTATACTTCTAGAACAAGGGAAGGCTGAGAGAGATTTCTAGTGAAGAAGGGAATGACATAGATATTTTTACTTCATCTAGACTAGATAGATATTTGCTCGAGACTTGTGTTACGTTTTCGTATCTCCTCTCAGGATAGGCTAGGAGCTGGCTCGCCTCGAGGAGGTGAGCATTCACGACTATGAAAACGCCGAAAAATAAGAATTTATAAGGATTTATTGCAGACGAATGCAAAAATCATGCACCAAAAAAAATTATGAGAAAATTCTCATAAGTGTTCTTCTCCTCGCGATCCAATGCGAGGCCTGCTTTGCAGCAAATGACGGGCATCTTGCAGAACATCTCTTTCGGCTTACTCTCCTCTAAGGTGTTCGTCGACGTGTCCCAGCGTGCTCCCTCTAGGAAGAGACAACCTTAGAGACCAGACCTAGAATACTTACACTGGAGGTGAATACTCGTCTGGAAGTGTTGAACTTTACTCTGGAATTCATCTTCTAGGAAAAAGTTGCAGGAGAAACAACATACTTATGAACACTCATCTGGAAGTGTTGAACTTATGCAAGCCATAACCGCTAACGAAGCATCCATCGCGTGCGGCAGCATCCACCTGCTTTGGCTCGCGCTTGGTGACTTCGGTGAAAATATCCAGCTTGTCCAGCTCCAACTGCTGTTGCTGACAGCACAGCTGTTTGATTGCGGTCAGGAAACTACGTGGGGAAGATTAGAAGAACGTATGTGTGTATGTGTGTGCGTATGTGTCCGCCACTGCAGAAGCTAGTAAACCACCAAATACTCCTCCATTGCTGTTCTTAGCTGTTTCCCGTTCGAGGATTCAGTTTGAAACTAGTTCATTTGTGAATATGATGTGCCCAGCCATTCTTGGGTTTATCAAGTCTTCACTCGACCTAGTTCGTACAACGAGCGCAATAGCTCTCAATGCATGACTGCCTAGACTCCTCAAACCAAGCAAGGAAAATGTTAAAAAGGGATGGAAATTGAGCTCTTTTGTTTCTTTCTTCAAGGTGTACATCACTATTTTTATCGTCTACAAGCACTGAAATAGTAAACAAGAGTTGCGATCTTCTTCTTCACAGATTGAGTTTTAACAAGCCTTAATTAAACAGCCTGGAGATATCGACGACCTTCGGGATGGCCAACGGGTCTCCAATCCAGTCGTTTAGCTGCTCGCATCGTTCTTTCAGGTTGCTCAACCAAGCAGCCAGACCACGAGTGGTAGGATACGACAGCTTCATCCAGCGAGGTGCGATGGTTTCCTTGAATAAACTGTCAGCCAAGCTTTCCATCTGTTCGCTCATCTGCAATTCACCTGAATAGGTCGATGATCAAAATAATTGTTTACAAATGTTGAACCCATTCTTGGGTGGATGTGTCATCTTGTGGAGAGCATCTCAAACTTAGATGTAGTAGAGCACCTGAGTCAGCAAGATTAAGATATTAAAATTTAATAGTTGTAATAGTTCTTTACAATCGAACCCACTGGTTAGGAAAATCGATCTTTATAAGTTTCAAGTACTACGACCTCTCAAATCTTCTACATCTACATGATCATCGAAATCTTCATCTTGTTACTACTCACAATTTGGATCAGAATTTTGTTAACTACATCAAATTGAAAATAAACTCCAACTTCATTAGTACTACCCTTAAAACGAGTTGTATGAATAAGCATGTACGTAGACCTTAGAATTTCAAGAAACAATAATAGAAAAGAAAATATAGCAGTACCCTTGAAACCGAGTTGCAATTCTCCCAAGGAACGAGCCATTTCTCCTACGAGAGAGTTCATGTAGGTGCATTCCTGCAGGAAGACAAACTGGTACGGTCCCTTCTCCTCTTCAGACATGCTCTTGCTTGTGTCCTCGACTGCGAACTTGATCCGGGATTAGAGGACGCACTGGAAAGTGTGAGTGTCCTGATTGCATTACTTCAGTATTTGATCCTCATCCTTCCACCAACGCGAGAGAGGAGGGTTACAAAGCGGATGACCTGAGATCAAGTTGTAGGTTACATCTAAATCCTCACGCGTTTTAGGGGCCTCGGTTGACTACTTTTTACTTAATATTTGGTGCTTTTGCTCTCTATCAGACTAGGCTTTTCCTCCACAATATCGATCAAGTAATATACGAACGAACTTCATTCTAGTACACACATTGTTAAAAGTCTTCAAACATAGTTGAAGATACTTCTACGATTGGCATTTATATCCGTGCACTCACTTCCCCGACTCCTTATCTTATCGTTGATGCCATAATCTTTGATCTCTTCGAAGATTTCATTACACATGGTTTCTGCGATTTGGGTGGGTGAAGCGCCAGCCCCCTCTCCTTCAGCAGCGTCGTCTTTCGGTCGCAAATTTTGCAAGGTCTCGAACATGATGTTACACTGAATATTAGAAGAGTACGCCAACGGTTGTTTTCCCGCTCAAAGCACGCCAAAGATGCCTCCTAAGACATCCTCTAACACCCCTAAGACATCATTCTTTTGTTCCCCTTGAAATAAACTTTTGAGATAGTACATTTGAGATAGTACATTAGGAATTAGCCCGCCCCAGGGAGGTGAGCATTCACGACTATGAAAACGCCGAAAAAGGATCTACCGTTATTCATCAAGATTAGGGGAAGCCTTAAGTGTTGTACGGAAACCGATCTCGGCGTTCGGGTGCATACCGTAGAACAAGGGAGATTCTGGCGGCATTCGGTATTAGAAGGAATTTGGGTATTGGCATATCGGCAATCACATATTCAGGTTGTACATAATATATCATGCTGCTTTTTGTTGTAGCTATTTTCTAGACGACTTGTTCATCACCTAAAAGCGTTTGGATTAAACTCAAAAAGGCGATATACTGTAGTAAAACGCAGCATGCATTTAAAGAAGAAAACGAAAACCCACAAAATGCATTCAGCGGAAGATTCAAGAAGAGTAACACCAAAACTACTGAAAACAACACGAACACATGCGCAATAAGTATGTTACATTAGAAGTCTCCTTTCGACCGAGAGTAGTAATGACATTAAGGGGTTCCTACTATGGCAACACATACACAATAATTACGCAGTATGTTTATGTTATTGCTTTCACGTGCGGATAAACACGCACGCAAGCATTCTGTAGAGAAGAACCTGCGAAAGGCTTCATGAACAGCACGTGATAGTGGTTGATATGAGTAGCATCACCTGCTGCCACCGCAAGAGATGACAAGATGATAATCATACTCAACAGTATGGAGAAAAGTATGACAAAGACGACACACGAAATATTTATCATAAGTCTCCAGATGTTCCACCACCTTCTCGTGTGGTGTTCCTGCTGGTGGGGTGAACCAAACCATCTTGTTGTCGCAGTACGGAATGAGTTGCATCTCATCCAAGATCTCATCCCGCATGAAGTACGCGAGGTAGGTAGCGCAGAGCTTACGGTCCATGTCATCCACAATATGTCCGCCATACATAATCTCGCCGAAGATGTACCTGTTGTAAAGTAGTGATGGGAGATGAAGGATGGGAAATGTTCGGCATAGAAAGTAAGATGGGAGATGTTTGTCATAGGAAACAATCTCGCCGAAGGATGGGAGATGTTTGTGTTTAGCTCCTGGGCATTTGTTCATAGATACTCTCATTTGTCAACATCTACACAGACACTGTTATCCTCTTTGATGTTCTACGTTATAATCTCTGGTGCATGTTGTAGTTGGTTCTAGTTCTACCTTATATATAACTGCATCTTCTTTCTCTAAATCGTCGTCATCCTACTTCAGTTTTTCTTCAGGTTCAATCTGTAGTTCGAGAACTAGAACGCTATTAACAAAGCAACAACGCTAACCTGAGATCCTCCCATGGGATCTTTGCAGAAGAAGACCCTTCCAGGTAGTTGTAGAGCACGGAGGCCGAATCGCGCAAATCACCGAGGGATTAGAGGTCGCTATTTATTTGATCCTTATCAGGCGTAGGAGGGGTATTAACATTGCTCTCTTCTTGATCTACTTTATTCTTTGGTGTAAAAGAAATCGTGACATCATTGAGCATGACATCGTTCCCTATGACTAACCTGCAGAGTAACTCATAATCACAGCTCGTAGATCGTTGACAGTGTTGAAAGCAAAACTAACAATTATCGCCAATAGTAAACAATTGTAAACTCAGTGGGTACTATGGTAACTACTATTATTAGTTAACCATGATAGTGGGTATTGTAAACGTTGTAGTACTACTGCTGAATAACGTACTGCTAAAATGTATGCGTTTGGGAAAGAACTATTCTATTAATCCACTTGTCACTGCTGCAATCGTCAAGGAGACATTTTTCTAAGGAGAATATCCACAAAATTTTGCCATAATTCGAGAACGGATACATCATGTTGTACCCCATGGGCCCGAACTTCTTGCGTTCGAGCATGATCGCGTGGAAGTGGCACAATCCGAAGAGAATGGCCTTCACTTTAGTATCACGGTCTTCGAAGTCCAAGGATTAGAGAGTGAAGAAGTCAAAAAAAAAAAATGTCTTCATCCACAACAACAGCAAGAAGATGCTTCTTCAGAGGAAGTCTTCGACAAATTAATACAGTGCTACAATTGAACTTGAACTCTGAATCTGATTCTTTTTCAGCCTTAATCTTTCGAGAAGAGCGCGAAGGCACGTCGCAAGTTGGCCTGCAATCCCTGTGGCGGTTCCTTGGTTAGAAGGGTTCTTCTACTTGGCTGGAAGAGGAAGACATCTTTTCGTTGGACCCCTAAACCCTAAACCCTTGGAAAGCCTCACCGTCTCCAGAGTGGATGCCTCACCGAGTAGTTACTGACTGAAATAAGGGAGGTAGCTTAACATCAAGGCTACTCTTCCTTGTTCAGAAGTATCTCGGTTAATATTCTCGTCTGTTACTCGCGAGTAGGACAAAAGAACTAGGACAGAGTAAGGACAAAAGAACTGTTCTACGCGAGTAGACAAAAGAACTAGGACAGAGTAAGGACAAAAGAACTGTCCTACGCGAGTAGATATTAACCGTCAGTCACAGACGAGAAGGACAAAAGAACTAGGACAAGCCATAAGTTCGTCAACTTAATCGATCGATCCAGGATACCGATGGGAATACCCTTGGACGGATCGGCAGATAGGAAGAGACGGAAGTTGGGGTGCGATCCCTCGATGGCCATGTTGTCCATCTGCTTCTCGAGTTGTCGGCACCAAGAAGGCATCAAGTGCACATTCTGCAACATGACCCAGTGTCCCTCTTTGTGGCCGAGGTCTAGCTTAGCCATAGCAACAACGTCCTGACCCTGGCCCATGGCAACGTTGTGGTAGTTCACGTTGGCCTGATAGAGAAGGTAGTGGTCAGCAGGAAAGGTAGTTCAGAGAAGGTAGTCAATTTTTCGTAGAAGGAGAGAAGTTAGGTAGTTGAGAGAAGGTAGTCAATTTTTCGTAGAAGGAGAGAAGTTGGCCATTCTTTCCACCATCTCCAGTGTACTTTTTAGCATAAAATTGAAGTTCCCAGTACTATGAGAAATCTTCAAAATAATAGTACTGGGAACTTCATTTTCATGCTAATGGGAGATCTACTTTTCCCTAGATTGATCTAGCAGAAAGAATCTCCAAGATAAGATCCTCTATTTTCATCAGCAACACAATGATTTTCATCTGCAGATGATGATGATGATGAGAGGACTAGATTGTAGGTCATAGAGTGCTATACTAACCCCTGCATAAAACCGTTGGAGCCAACCTAACTAGGAAAAGTAATAAAAAGAAAAGCCTGGGATGATGAGAGATGATGAGAGGACTAATTTTTTGTAGGTCATAGTAAACTATTTTTATGCTAACCCCCGCATCTGCCGTAGAAAGAATCTCCAAGAATCCTTTTTCCTCAGGTCAGTAGTAGTAGTAGTGTACCCATTCGTGGGGTAATATATCTTGGTACCAAGAGAAGCTCAGCCATTTCCAACCATTTCCAACTTAGTTCTAATGCATTATGTCTTTTGCAGGTAAATCTACAATTATAAGTACCTGCAGTCCGATGGTCTTTCGACCCATGGCTTCGACCTCCTTCACTGGATCCGCACCCTGCGAGAGAATGAAGAAGATCGGCACCGTGTTGGTGGAGTCCTCAAACGAGTTGCTCAACACCGTGAAGAAACTCGAACTTCCGTCACAGAACACGTACTCTCGACCACTCGGCAGTGCGTTCAGGATCCACGTCGTCAAGGCACCCGTCATACGATCCGGCCGGAGACAACGAAGAACAAGCAGTTTCTGGAATGGCGTCTGTTCTAGTTTCTTCCAATCCAGCGGCAATTTGGCGTCTTCCGGCGCCAATTCGTTGCACCACTCCTTGAAGCGGTTGGGAGCGTCTTTCTCTATGTTTAGAGCTGATGCGAGCTTCCTCTCGTCCTCGTTCTTGGGTATTTATCTTCCACCTCTTTGAGACGAGAATGATCCGATGTCCCTGTTGAAAAATTGTTTTCTTTTTCACGTAGATGAAAAAGAGCCAAGGTTGTGGATCAACATCATGTAGGGGGAAGGATGCTTTAGCGAGGTAGCCTTAACATATTCTGCGCGAACGATTCGAAGCCCTCAAGGTCAACGAGTTTGTTCACCGCGAACCAAGCCGTATTTGGCAGCCAGTCGGCGATCGGGTTCTCGATACCTGGTTTCATCGGTCCCTTCAGCAGAAAGTCAAAAACATTAGAAAACAACAGTACTTTACAACAACTCTCTAGTAATTTTCTACTCTCTACATACTCTGTCATGTCACGTGCCCTCTTTTACCACATGGCCAAGTGGATGTGAGGCACTTCAGTCACATTGTACCTTCTAAAAAGAAAAGCAATGTTTTACCTTTAGTACTTTTCCCTGTCAGATTTTTCTTTGCAACACAGTTGGCATAACAAAAACAGGGTTGTAGCTTTCCGCGAATTGCCCCTTCGCAAAGAGCTGGAAGGCGAGAAGGGCGCAGAAGATGAGTTTGTGGCGTTCGAAGAGCCCTCGGTTCACCCATCGGAAGATGACCATTCGAATTGAAACGATGAGATGCTCAGCACGGATCTTCGTGTCGTCGCTTTGTTCGGCTTTGTCGATGGCTTTCTCCATGAAGGTGCGGAAAGCGTCTAACGAATACTGATACATGTGTTCCACGAAGCACAACTGGATGATCAAGAAGAAGAGCATGGAACTCTCGGCAGCTGCCGGACGATACAGTTCACGAGACTGGTTGATCTTCTCCTCCGTCGCGTTGGCAATCTTCACCTGCTCGTTAATCTCGGCTGAAGTGGCTTTGGTAACTTCCAGACCTTCCCGGATTAGAAGATGAGAAGTGTACCTGTTACAAAATAATGCCCTCACTGCTCGTGCTCGTCTTCAGCAGTTGTAGGCTAGTTCTAGTAGGCTATAGTGCTCAGGACGTTCTTCAAGAGAGAAAAATGTACTTCAAAACCGGAGTACTTATAACAAAACTAACAAGAATAAGAGACCAGAACAAGAGATGAAGCTGCAAGAAGCCATAGGATAAGCGCAATGTTTTCCAAGATGGTTGACGGATCGGCGGCAGAGAGCTGGGCCAACAGATCGTCCTCCAATTGCGACAGGGTCACCTTGAATTCGTTCTGCTTACGGACCAACTCCTGCTTGGTTTGTTCCAACTCCGGTTTCTCGATGTTCACGATGATCGCCAAAATCTGACTTAAAGGCTGAACAAGCATTTCATTTTTAAAGTATATGTGTTTAGAGAGTTGTCCGTAGAAGTCCCTGATTTTTGAACTTGAAGAGAAACCACAGCTCGAAGGTAGTTGTGATCAGACGCCTAACAAGGGACAAAAACATGTATTTCAAATGAAATGTTTCAACCCTTAACTGATCCTCCAAACCGCTTGGGGTGACGATGAAGTTGATGATCGTGCACTGGGCCGAAATCTCCGGTCGGTAGTGCGGATTCGCGAGCTTGGACTGAATGAAGAGCTTGAATTTCGGATCGTACTCAATCTCCTCACCACCGAGCTTGATGATAAACTGGTTGCGCCCGCGCCTGATGATGGCACGACCAAGCAGGGGCTCCAAGATGTTAGCGCTAGTTTTTCACTATGATCCCTGGTTGAGTGCGACGCCGTGTCAGTCTCCCGTTATTTTACCCTTTAAATCAAGACGGACTCGTCCACTCAGCATAATCCACAGGGGATAGTGATAAACTAGCCTTAAAGATGGCGTCGATCTCGGAACCGATGGCCTCAATCAAAAGGGTGAGACCCATAGAAATCGTGTACACCACTTTGTTGAGCCAGTTGTTCTGCGTGAGCTGGATGACGGACAATTCTTCACCATATATTAGAAAAAGACACTGTAGCTACTACTTACTATCTCAAGGTAATTATCAAACTTCAAAAGTTCATTAAAGAACTATTATAACGTTATATATAAGGTCGGAAGTAAGTAGCTTCCAGTGGTCATAAGTATCGTTGCTTGATCCACTTGACACCCTGCAGCTGGGGATCGATCATCAGCGGCCATCGGGCACAGGACACCAGCACGGCGGCGTTTTCGAGCGAGACGCGATCTGCTGGCAATCCCTCGTTGGCCCAGCCAGCCATTTCTGCCTGCGTTGTGAGCACGCTCAACGGGTCGACTCCCTTCGAGATGGGGATCTTGCGCTGCTCGATGTCTGGGATCCATTGGTATTTCCATAGTTGCAACCGGAACGTGCTGTTGAAAGGCGAAATGTAGCCGACGAACTCGGACGCAAGTAGGCAGTCACCAATCAGAAGCAGACCCAATTCCTTCAGGCTCTTCACGGTCTCGGTCCAACGCTTGTACTCGTCGGCCAACCCGTTCACCAAACGCTCTGCCAGTCCTAGCTTCTCGAGGCAAGCAGCGGCCTGTGCCTCGACTGCCTCTTTCTCGGCAACAGCGTCATTCAAGGTCTTGTTCAGCGAAGATTAGAATGTACTACTTCTAAGTAATACTCAATCTAAGGTCTCCTCAGTAGAGTAGTCTCCTCAGTGACTGTACTACTAAGCAATACTCAATCTAAGCTCTCCTCAGTAGAGTAGTCTGCTGTCTCGACTAAGATGAAGTGAATAATAGCCTTGTGACAGTGTCGTCCATAAGTATCCACTTGGTCCTGCACCTCTTTCACACGTGCCAGCACAATCGCCAAAGCCGCTTCGGCCTTCTCCTTCGTTTCGGTTGCGACTCGTACCTTCTCCATCAACGGTGCGACTTTCTTGTAGATTTTGTTGTAGGCGACAATGTTAACGACCCAGTTGGTCAGGTACGCAGCGGCGGTGGACTTACCTTTTGTTAGAGGACGAGTCCTCTACTAACATTTATTGATATTGCCAACTACGTAGAAATTGTAGTTCATGATCTTGAGAAGCATCTACTTTCACGCGTTTGCTACTCGCCCTCAAGAACTTTGATGGAAAGGGGTCCTCCTACACTTTATGGATGTTGTTTTTTCTCCCCTCTAGGGGCAGACCATCCTGGCAGTTTTTCCCCTTGAAGTGAGTGCCAGGATGTTGACCCGTTAAGGATGGGGGAAAAAATAATCATCCCGGTAGATACATAAGATGAATTACTCACTGTAGTATCTCCTCAACGACAAAGATGCTTCGAGAAGACTGAAGATGAATTACTCACTGTAGCACTATATAAGTCTTAACTTCATCACATCGTACGTGAAGAAGGGTTGGTCGATCACCGGCTGAACATTCTTCAGACTCTCCTCGGGAATGTTATTCGCATCGAATGCAAAAATCTCATCCAAAAACGCACCAGGATTGTTCATCATCTTCTGGGCGCCCTGTTGTTGAGGTAAGGGTAGATTGAATTTGAGTTGTTGTTACTGTGAGTTCGATTTGTCCTGGGTACAACTTGTACTATTAAAACTTGTACAAGAACTTCTCTACAACAACTACTTGTCCTTATTTAACATCAAGAATTTTAGTAGAGTAATCACCTTCCAGTCCAATTTCTTTTTTTCTCCCTTCAGCAAGAAAGCGCAGGCAGCGCATACATCGATACATTCGACTGGTGGCTTACCCAAAGATTTCAACTCCTGAATCGCCGGCTTCGTCAGACAGTTCACGGCCTCACATTAGAGAAAAACTATAGTACACACAACTATAGAAACTACAAGTATAGATCATGCCGCATAAAAAACATTGTTTTCTAGAAAAACCAACAGACATGAAGACTCGTTCAAATAGTATAACTACTGGCTTCGTGATCTAGCCATAATCTTTAGCGGCCTCCATCGCAGGCATGGCCTCACCCAGCTCCCCGTCTGCTTGTGCCTTAATAGCAGCTGCATCAGACGCCAAGGCGTTCGTTTTCTCGGCTTCCTCGTTTGCCGCAGCCTGTATCATGATTGGAAGGATTCCTATCGTTTCTTGGAGGAGAATATCTTCATTCAGGGGATTTATATGCAATACAATTAATCTCGCACAAAGTTCAGTGCAGACTGCCATAAGGGGATATCATTCAGAGGATCGTGGAGGGTGGAACTACATCAACCTCTTCTTCTCGTCTCCTGCTCTGGTGTTTTACCACTTCTCGGACACTTTTGCAATCAAGTTGATGTGGTGTCCTTCTTAGATGAAATAGACTAAAAATACTAACCTTCTCCTTAAAACTTCGATAATATAATAATTTTTCATACAACAACATTGAAAAAAGTTAAAGTACCTTCTCGACATTTGCCTTCTCCGTGGCCACGGTTACTTGTTCGATCAAAGCATTGGTTGCGGTCTTTTTCTCCTCGACCTGGACCATGGCAATTAGAGGTGTATCCGTGACGATGCTCCAAATGGCAAAAATGCTGTTCCTAGTACCCGTAGAGACAAGTTCTGATAGTAAGAAAGGTGACCAAGGCAACAACTGACTGAGTAGACAAATAGTAGAAATAGTCCTCTGATGTTGTGAAGAAGACAAGAAAGTAGATGAATACATATCATCAGTCCACGCCTTAAGGTAATTTTCAAGTCCTCCTTGAGGCCATCGACCTTTTCTTGCACCTGTTCCATGATCGTCAGGCCCTTCTCAAGGCGCTCAAAGTTGACGGTGACCTTCCCCTGGCGATCCTTCAACATGATAAGGTATTAGAGGTCGCGCATCAATTGTGTTTCTGTTTCCCGTTTGTTCTCCCTTTCTTCTTTGGGAGAGACAAAACAAACGGCGACAACAGGAACACCGTTAACCTAGCCTTAAGTGTAGAAAGAGATGAGTTCCAAGAAGGATTTTGGGGTTGTGTAGTTGTAACGCCTCTCCTGGGCTAAGAATTTGGTGTTCGCCGCATCGATGGACAAATGCACCTCGGCCATGTTGTCGCACACCGCCATCACCATTAGACCTTTCTATTTCTATAATAACATTCTTATTCACAGGAGCAAGGAAACTTTCCAACTTTTTGCCATGCCATAGCGTTGTTCATATTCATCTACTTTATTACCATTTTACGACCCTTGAAAACACGTCAAAGATACACTGATTCTCTACACCAGGACACCAGGACCTTCTAAGAGATGATACGAGAAGTTTATGTAGAATTCCTTCCACCTTCTAAGAGATGACACGAGCTTCTAGGGAGTTTACACCGTTTAACAAGAGCCTTAACATCATATCGTCATCCGGGAAATTGTTGGTATCTACTAGCGGCTCCAAGAATCGCTTGGCGACACCTTGCAGCGCCTCCCTTGGCCACGGCATGAATTCGTCCACGACCATACAGGAAGGCATTAGACGAGAAGAAACATTACAACAAACTATTCTATTCTGTGCATCCCTAGTAGGTTTGCAGCACCTACCGGCGGGATCAAGTAATAAAATATCAATATCATATAGTGGTGTTCACTTACTATCTACTATGAGGAATCTTCTAAGAAACTAAGACGCCACTTTCACGAAACAAGTGCTTTGCGCCCCTACTGGACACTTGAAACAAGTACTGTTGTACACTATAATACACAGTCTATAGTTCTACGAGTCTTGCGGCTCTATGAGTCCACTTTCCGCTCTAATGTAGTTCGCGAAATTCTAAGAGTCGCCTACCTCGATAATGTGAGTGAAAGTCGTGAAGTTGCCCTTCTTCTTCTACAAATATTTGCTAGTGGGTTCGGATTGGACCTACGACTTCCTTGAGTCTCTTTTGAGTTCTACGAATTTCTACCCACTGTAAAACTAAAAAAAAGGCACCACGAGCACTAGTAGAAGAGCCTTAAAATCAAAGCCGGGAACTTACGTCCACGCACACGGAAGTCGTCACCAACTGGCGAGTGGCACAGGATCATGTGCAGGTTTTTACGCACTCGATCGATGAAGAATTGGAAGAGCGCATCGCGGTCATCGGGGACACCTGCAGCCTTCATTAGAGCGCTCATCGTTAAATCCATCCTGAGGAGCATCCTGAGACCTTGCATTTCCCCCTGCAAAGAAACGCGTTCTCTTCCAGGATGCCTTCTCTGAAGATGGACCATTAGGGGAAGCCTTAACTTCGCCATGTTACGGATGTTTCCCAGATGCGCATCGTACTCTTCACGGGTAAACAGGTCCGGAATGTTACCGGAAGAAAGCATATCGTTCAAGTACTTAGAAGTTCAAGTACGAAGATATTCATCTCGGAGCGCATCTGTAACCTATTTCTTCCCTTCATCTCGGCACGGGAAAGATGCAGCATGTCATGTGTGTGCCCCTGATATGACCCCTCTTGGTCACCGTAGAGTTTTTTTTGCGTTAGGATTATATGCCACCGCCCTCTCAAACAATCAATTAAGAAGAACTTACCCCGAGGACTGCGTTAAAGGTTTAGTAGTCTAGTATTCTGTAGATATACAATCAATTAAGAAGAATGGATAGATATAAGGTTAGGTTAGGTTATGGATCTTGCTAAAATCATTGAGCACAGCAAGTAGTGATAAATTAAGAAGAATGGATATAACAAGTAAGCCATAAAGTACACGAGGAATTTTTCATCTGCGATCTGGCCATCGGTCATCAAGAACGCATGAGGGGTTCCCGGCTTCACCGCAGCTTTCTTGTAGAACTCCTGCAAGTCCAGCTTCAGTTCATTCATCCCGTAGCTCTGGTTCACTAAAATTCGCACCACCGTAATCTGCTGGACACATTAGAGGAGGTAAGTATTACTTCTCTTTTGGGGACAAGGTAGTAAGTAGAGAAATTGTGATTTAGGTAAGTATTACTTCTCTTTTGGGGACGATGATTAACTTCTTCTTCATCTTCTTCCAAGAGTGAGGTAGTAGTTCTCTTGGATTTTCATCTTCTCTCCAGAGTGAACTGGGACAATGTACTTCTTCTTCATCTTCTTCATATAATTTTCCCCTTCTTGACTTCTCAGTTGACATGGGAATCAGATCCCCTTGACTTCAAAGTAGCCTTAAAATTTAAGTGATGATGAAAGGACTAGATTGTAGGATATTCAATTTCCCCCTTCTTGACTTCTCAGTTGACATGGGAATCAGTACCAATCACTGTCATTGTGGCAAAGAAGAAGCCTTAAATAAAGCACGATAGGTAGGACAGGGATTGCTTTCCGCTGCCACCGACACCGACGAGCAAGGCATGGCCGCACGGGAAGTCGATGATACGGCAGATCCGCGAGATGTGTTTCATGGCATCTTCGAAGAGCACCAAGTTCATCGCAGCATTCGCCTCGTTGTATTAGCGGTTGCACCTATCCACTAATCCACAGCTATCTAGTAGGTCGCATAATATCACACCTATCTAGTCTAGTGGCTCGCATATCTGTACTGTTTGTATCTATAAATATGTACCCCTCGTCGGGTGAGCATTTGTACCCCTTGAGAAACTGGCCTACACAAATTTTTTTCTCTCCTACCTCTTTTATACGTTGGCCCCCCTATCTACCCCCTTTATTTCCGCCTTGAAAAGCTTAGATTATAGATCATATGCTTATGCTTTTAAGTACATGATAGACTAAGTATATGCTTTTAGGAGATGATTATGGGTCAACAAGGTGCAAGGGCCTTAATTGTACTGCTTCAGCTGGTCCTCCAAGGTGATGCGCAAACTGTCAATATCCTTGACAGGCAAATAGACCTTGTCATTTCCACCAGCAACCGCCATAAACGTGGTCCAAATCAACGGCTCTGCAAACATCTCTTCGAGGATTAGAAAAGACATACAATTACAACATCACTTCGTTGTAAGATGAACCTTGAACCTTATAAATGTCATCGCTCATGGGCATCAACCTCAGAATAGTATTTTTGGACTCAATTGCTGCAGAGATGCAGCTGCTATTGTCCATCTGAGTCAAAGATGAACATTCGGCCAAAGTGAAAGAAATCAGTCCAAATAAAGAGAATGATGAATTTTTCTGGATTGTAGGTGTCTTAGTCTAGTAAGTTACTCCATAACTACTTAAAGTAGAGATGATAAATTATATGAAAAAGCAGAAGTATCATCCTGTTGACATGATCAGGATCTCCTGATGAGTGTGTTACAACAAGAAATCTTCGTGTTCTAGAAGATAGAAGTTCGACACTTCTTAACTTCGGCACCGTGGCTGCTAGGTGTTTGCCGTGGACTTTCTGGAGAATTTCGTCCAAGGCAGCTAAATCTGATGGACCAACAAGACGATCTCCGAAGACACGGCTTTAGAGCGTTCCCAAAGGAGCTTTCCCCCATACTAGTGTATGATCTCTGTAGTACTAGGGATCCCTGCTAGCTATGTGTCTAAGTATCTCCCTTGTGCTTGTGTCTATCTCCCTTGTATTGAGAGGCATACAACTGTTCTTGAGGGATCATGATCTATACTCTAATATAATCAGAGTAGAACTGTATACTCTAATGTATAGAAAGAGATGGATTAGGCGGGAAAGCCTTAACGGTTGGCCTCGTGCAACCAGCAACGCGCCATTTTGGCGGGTCCATCCTTGAACATCTCTGGCTTTGTGGTGAGAATACCTTGGAAGATGTTCGCCGCATCTCGCAAGTTAAACTGGTAGTGGAACTTCGCAGCGGACGGGAAAATTAGCGAGCGGCGCTTACAATAATTCATTTTGAAAACGTTTTTTACGTTCATCTTGAAAATTGAATGACATTTTCTACGTTCTTGGTCTCAGAATCCAAGAATAACAAGGAAGCTGAGACATCAAGTACCTACTCAGTGAAGCTGAAGATGAATTAAATCGTGAGCCTTAACAAGAATGCTGGCGTGTTCAGAATCTGGGTCAGCGTGTCGACAGTGCTCATCACAAGCATCGGGGCTAGAGCCTTGATGTTTGGCGGGAAGCTTGCGAGGTGCGTCTCCACGATCGGGCCGTAGACGCCCTTGATGGAGTCCGCGGTCGGCAAGAAGGTACTCAGGACCGCGCATTAGAGCCCAACCTCAACAAGTCCATCTCCGAGGCCATCCTGCGACTGTTTTCCCGTAGTTGAAAACGTCTCTACTAAGATGCTTCGGCAGGAGGTGGAATAGAACAAAGAACCGTAAGTGTAGTGGCGCTGCAGACGGTCGTTAACCATGAACGCACCTGCCTTGGGGTTCATACAGGAGACGAATTGGATGTCGACCAAGTCCTTCTTGATGGAGAAGTCGTCTCGGTCATAGATCTGCGAGTACGAGAACATCTGCAGGATCAACATCGCTGCAGACTGGGTATCGTACTTGTCCATCGCAGGCATGTTCAAATCATCAACGAAGAAGATGCACCTGAGATGAACAAGTGCGATTTGATAATACGATCAGAATGAATAACAGGCATGTTCACCTGGCGTTAAGAAGAATCTTATAGAAGGTGATGGATGAAGTCGTATATTCTTCATTCATGGAGGACTTCTCAAGTAATAACAAGCTCTTAAAAATTCTTAGAAGAACAACTATTGTTCCTATTGAATTGATCAACTTCTTCTAGTTATTAAGTCTAAATGAGTCTAAGAAAGTACTGAGCATGTACTTAGTTATAAGTAAATAGTTATTAAGTCTACATGAGTCTAAGAAAGTTTACTTCTTGTTGTTTGGCGGACCGTAGGTTCGACCGGTGCGCTTGTCCAGGGAACCGACCAGAATGGCTTGCAGGGCCGCAGAGGATGTGTAACTGTTGTTACAGATTGTGGTGGACATCAAATCGTCCCGCTTGATCTTCGCCTCCACCAGGTAATCCTTCACGATGGTTGTCTTACCCGTACCCGGGACACCGACGAAGAGAACCGGCTTGATGCGCTGCATGTGCAAATCGAGCACATATTTGTTCTTCTTAGAATTTTAATTTTTCCTTTTTTCCTGGTTCTGGGGGGGGGGCGCGTTTGAATTTTTCCTGAGAAGAGAATTTTTCCTGTTCCTTGAGGGGCGCATTTATTTCTTCTTGAGGGGCCCATTTTTTGTTCTCTGTGCTGCCCTTTTTCCATTTGAAAAAGAGGCCGCCAAGGATGAAGCGGAGGATCCTTCAGCGGGAGCCTTAAACTTCTCGATGTCGACACCAGAGACAACAATGTTTTGGTACATCACCTCGATGCCAGGAATCGGCTCGTACGGCTTCACGAAGTTCTCCCAGTGCACCCACTCTTTGTTCGCGGTATCAAAGATGTAGTCATCGGGGGCACCTGCCTCCGGATACTTCACCTTCGCAAGGATTAGAGGACGATATTCTTTTTTTTTGAATAATTTTAGGTGATTCAATTACAAGCAAAGAATTTGTTCTCGTGACGACCACGAGCAAATTAAGTAATACCATATTAAGCAGGTCCAGGTATTGACTAAGAAAAGACGATCAACATATGAAAAAAATTTGATTTTGATCTTTAGTTCATCATAAAATTGACTTCCAATATCCAGCCCAACTCTTGCGGTAGTTGACCACCTTATCATCTGCAACGGAGCCACCGATAGCCCAGTTCATTGCGAAGATAAAGTAGGCTTCGTAGACCAATTTTTGGTCGTCGACGCTCATTTGACGCAGTGCTTCTGTTGCTTCCTTGGTATTGTTGTTCAACAAAGCGTCCACGATGCAGGTGATTGTCTGGATGAAGGCCATGTCCAAAATGGCGGTGCACGCAAAGTTGAACATCTTGCGGATCGCGTCGATATTGGCCTCGAAGTAGTTCGCGAACAGGAGGTAGAACGTAGACTGGGCTACTTGGTCCAAGTTCTCCCTCCAGGACTCCATCCGTTAGGGGTTGAAACTTGACCTCTCCAGCTCGCATCTCTAAGAGGCTATTTCCTACTTGAGGAGGCCATAGTAGAGATGCGACATCTTCTAGATAATAGGTCAACTTCCAATGCATAAATAAACGGCTTCCAACCGACATCGGTCTCGTTGATGAACAGAACACCTCCACGGCTCACTGTAGCTGGGGACGCGTGCTTCATGTTCTCAATCTCAAGCAGCATGCGCATTGTAGGAGCGAAAGCGATACGTTCGTTGGACACCAAGGTACAGGTTAGAGGGGGAACAGGAGGAGGAGGAGGAGGAGGAAGAGGAAGAGGAGGGGGAAGAGGTGGTGGTGGTGAATTAAAATCGAGAGAATACTTACTACATCTACTTAAGTACAACTTTATGTCAAGCGCGACTTTTATATCGAAAAAAAAAGTGGTAGAAATTTGATTGCAAAAATTCTATATTGACGTCTTGAAATAAAAGATCTTCCTTTACTTAAGTATCATGATAACACGTTTTTGTGAGAAAGAACCACTTCTAGCGTGACAAGATTCGGTTAACAGACACCCTGACAATATCTACAAACCTGATGATTCGCCATAACAACACCTTGTTGTCGTCCATCACAGTGTTCATGGATTCGATCCATTCGGCATCGATATCTCCATCCAGGATGACCCACCTGTGCTGATGCGAAGGCTTGTATCCCTGTATTAGAGCAGCTCAGCCTTACAAGTGGTCTATCTTAAGATGCACATCTACAACTATTTGCCTCTACTTTCCTATGAAACTGCAGCTTCAAGAACAGGGTACTTCTGTCGAAACCTAAAGGTAATATGAAACAGCTTGTTCAGGCACTGCTTCAAGATGCTTCCGTCTGAAGACGAAAGAATTGGATTCTTTCCGTAGCTACCGGTATTCATTGTAAGTATTTTACAGTAAGTTATTTGATGTTTGTGCTGAGAGCCATAAATTCATTTCCTTGGACATGTTTCGGAAGATAACCGCAATAGCACCGTCCTTCCACTCCTTGGTCTTGGACATCTGACCGTACAACTCGTCGGACGTGATGGCCTTCGGGTTCACCTGTTCCCACAGACCGTCCTGGCCGATCTCTTTCACAGAGGCCATCAGCGACTTCCAGACCTCGGTCTTGGAGCAACCGCCAGGGCCAATAATGAAGCAGCAATGGCGCACGAACAGGATATCGAGCAAGCCGACGACCTTGACCGTGAACGCCTGATCCGCCTGCAAGCCACGCTTCTTGATAACGCCGGCGCACACCTTGGTGAACTCGACATCTACGAAGGGATCCGGCCACACTCCTGTAAACAGATCCTTGATCAAGCGCAAGAAGACCGGCATATCCTGTGTCGTGATCTTCGGAGTGTTGAAGTCACGAAGGGCACGGCACAACACCGGATTCTCGTCCGCATCCGGTTCCTTTCGCTTCAGCTTACCCGCCTGACGCAGCAGCGACTTCACGGCACGCAGACCCCAATCGTAGTGCATCTGTTTCGACAGGAGCGCCGCCGACAGGCCGTACAGGGTGACGAACTTACGCGACAACGGTCGCGCGATCACGAAACCTTCACTCATCAACATGTTCTCGCAGATGAAGGTAAGATCCGGCACGATCATAGCGCAAGAGCGGAAGAGGGCCTTTAGATTCTCCGGCAACTCCGTACGTCCAGCGTAACCCGGGTTCATGGTGGAGATTAGAAGATCCGCTAGAAGAGCTCTAGCCTAGAGATGAAGGAGCTTTTGATACTTTTGATTTTAGCTCATTTCATCCTGTAATAAAAGATGCTGCATTTTCATACTGACGCGCCGTAAAATAAATGCACCAATGGTGGAAATCAGTTTGATCTCCTCATCCATGAAGAGGAAGGTCTTCACGTTTTCACGAATCGCATCCAAGATCGCCTTGTACTGGGTTGACACCACCGACAGCACCTCGATACTGATACGGTTGAACTCATCGAAGCAACCCCAGGCACCGACTTGGGCGAGACCCATGAAGATGTTCGCTGTGGTCAGGTAACTCATCTGATCGGAGCAGTTGAACACCACGATGGGCAGACCAAGGGCACGCGACAAATCCTTCGTCGTCTCGGTCTTTCCGGTTCCGGCCGGGCCAGCCGGAGCGCCACCGAGCGTCAGGTTAAGCGCCTGCGACAGAGTAATGTAGCAGCGATCCGTCAACGGCGTGATCACCAAACGACCGCAGTTACCCACGTATTCGTACAGGTAGATGGTCACCCAGTCACAAATCTTCACGTAGCAAGTCTTCAGCTCATCCGGAGTCAGCGAAACCAGACCCGCTGGGGACGCAGGTTTCGAGCCGAGGTAGAACTTCAACTGTGACTGCCATTGGAATGCAGCAGCGCGAGTTAGAGGAAGATACTAGAGGAGGTATGTGGCGATTGGGGATTTTTGCGATTGGGAAAATCATCCAACGCATCACATTCAAAGGACTTATCACGACAGCAGCAAGAATCTTGAATCTCAATCTTCTTCAAAACGAAAGCTCCAACATCCGGCAACAGGAGTTAGTACTTATTCTTATGCCATGTCATGTATTCCCTCCGTGTTGTAGTATGAGAGTGAATTTTTCACTAGAGTGCTGTCTCCTGTAGAATTTGATTAAGTCTGTAGACTAGTACTGTAGCTAGATCAAATGCGGCTCAAGATGGTGAAAAATCGGCTCTCATATTTAGTTCTTCTAGCTTATACTCTAGCTACTTATCTTCATAAATCCAGGATTTTCTTTGTGACGAAAGATTCTACGACATCGCGACCGTGCACGTCGATCGTGATCACCGTGATAATCTTGGCGCGCAATTCTCCACTCAGATCCGTCTGCACTCGGAGAATGAACTTCTCAATACGATCATCGCAGATTAGACAGCTCAAAGCAATTCATTTCTTTTTCTTGCCTGCATTTCTCCACATGGATGATCCTCAGTGAGTAGGAAACAGGGAGACATGCAAATGGCTTGTAGAATTGACTCGTGTTGAGCCATAAGCAAACACGCTTGTAGTCCTTCATCGCGGTCTCGCTGCCAGCCTCGATCTCCTCGAAAGCGCGAGCTGTCTCTTCAGTCCAGACCATCATCCTTGCTTAGACCATCATCTTGCTAAAAGTTATCATCTTTGACCATCTTTGACAACGTGTAGTTTTCTTCGGGTGCCTCTCTTGAAATTGAAAAACAAACACAGATGCTTCAAAAATGCTTCGTCGGTCATCTCAAGATGAAAAGTTAGAATATGGGCAAGCCGTAAGTTACCAACAAAGCCAACTGCGCGCAGTAGGCCTCGAGCCAGAACTCACGAGGGTTATCCACCTCCCAGGACTCTGCGGTGCTGCGCGCATTCTCCATCTGGTCTCGCAACGCCAATCGAACGTGGTTCTCCAAGCTCGATAAGTAACCTTCGACCGCACCTCTGATTAGAAGACCTTGTACTTCTCGTATTCACTTTGCGTGATAGGCGTGATAGATATTGTACTAGTCTGTTTTCGAAACAAACTGCAAAGCGTGATCTTGTAGTACTAGTCTCTTTTCAAAACAAACAAAGACCAATAATTACTCGAGAAAAGAGCCTTAATGTAAGCTGCACGTCCTCGTGGAAGGCCACGCATTCGCCGTCCTTCGCCACCATTCCACTCGCGATGCGACCAGTGTCCGGCTCCTTGGAGAAATCCAGGGTCTTGGTAGCATCAAAGACATCGCCCAAGTAGGCAGCGACCTTGAGTGGTCGGTTTCCGTTGGACAAGATATCAAGCAAAGCCTGGTTCGCAACGAAGTAGAAGCGGGGGAAGTTAGAGCTTGATGCATGATCTGCTCATCCCAAGAACGTCCATCCTGTTCCTGGAGGGCCCTTTTCCCATTGAAGAAAAGCCTCTCTCCGAGGTCGGATTCCCTAGACAAATTTTCAAAAAAAAGTCTTCATCATCAAAGACGTACGTACTCCAACAATGAAGGTCGGATGACTCTTCTGAAGATGGATTCAACTAGGGGACGAAGCCGTAAGGAAAGCCTTCTTCTTTTGTTCGAGGTAGTCGTTCAAAGCTTTCTCGCACGTCTCAATCGTATCGTGGATTTCCTACCTTAGAAAGTCAGTGCAAGTGAGGGATTCATCTTGGTAGACAAGAGAGGTGTTGATTTCTTTGACCATGAATTTTCTCTGTGCTATTTGTTTCTGGTGTTCATATTTACCCTTCGAAGCAAAATTTGCAAAACGACATTGCAGGCACTATTTGGTTCGCAACACTTACATACTACTAGGTTAGGTTAGGTTAGGTTGTGGATCCTTCACAACGAGTCCCACAGGCACATGCTCGCCTCCGAGGATGATGGGTGACCTAGGTAAGGATCTTCTACTCAAAATATTAATAAGTCGATTATGGTTATTATAAAAATCATCATCATCATCATGATCAGCGTAACTTCAACGCATCCAGCCGTCCTTCTGCGCAACAAATCTCAACGATCATGGTGCTCTGGGAAGCATCTAACATCAACTCCTTCCACTTACCATCGACCTGTTCGAATCGCTTGGCGTCATCTGGCAGCTGAGCACGGATATCGTCGGACTGCATCTCTTAGAGCTCAGCCCTATCCCTCGCGAGACGCATCTTGCTGCCCTTTTCTCCTTACCATGGGAGAAAAGCACTCAAGATGCACCAGCTTCCGAGGATGCGGATGGATATTTTTAAGGGGGACGAAGCCTTAAATAAAGATGGGTTCCAATCGAGACCAGTTCAACTGCGCCTTCTGCCACACATCGACCACTGCATCGATGGTGCGCAACTTGACGCTCCATTCGTCTACCACGGCTTGACAGAACTCGATGAATCGGCCCTGCGAAAGCATACCTTAGAACAAGAGCTCTTTTATGTTACAACGCAATACAATACAATTAATCTCGCACAAAGTTCAGTGCGGACTGCCTTAAGGGCGTCATAGATGGTATACACGATGGATCTCACGCACAGTTCATATCTTGTTCATATCTTGAAAACATCGTGTTCAAAGAATATTTAGAAATTTGGTTTTAATACGCACGCCTTAAATACCAACCATCTCCAGCGAGTGAGCCTCGAGAATTTCGATAGTTTCGCCCAACTCGGCAAGGAGCGGAACCTCCGGATTGCTCATATCGAATCTGAGCTCCATCTTGGACCACGTGTTCTTGATAATGGTCAACTTCTTGTCGATCTTGGCTTCCTTCGCACTCTGGTCCACAATCTCGCTCACGTCGTCTGCGAAGTGGTGGAGGTTGAGCACGTAATTTAGAGGAAGTCCTTTACCTTGCTATCATCTTGAAATTTAATAGGCTCATCGTACTATCTTCGAGTAAGGATAGGACAGGAGTTGGCTCACCTATGAGGGGGTGAGCGTTCGAGGCCATTGAGGTGTCATAAGGGATTTCTAGACAAATAGCTGGTAAGCAAGAGATAAGAGCCGAGAAATGCAGGCAGTCTTAGGTTAGCAATTATCATGTATGAACACGTTCTTGTGCTACGCATTGTTCTGGACAAATAGAAATATCAATATCAGGCCTTAACAACAAGTCCTTGAAGCAGAAGTTGGGTCCCTTTTCGAAGTGCTTGCCCGTAACCGCCATGATCATGCTCCAGTGGCGGTCGCGCATCGTGTCGCTTCGCAGATCGTTGATCAACGGCAGAACAGTGGACATGTTCTTCACGACGTCGACGAGCCAGTTGTACAGCTTCCACGCACGCATGCCCTTCGGCATGTTCTTCACCTGGTTCTGGATCTCTTTCACGCGGGTCATCAAATCTTAGAGCTTACGACCTGGATCTTCAAGTAGATGAGAGCATCGTCTTACCTTAATCAAGTTGTGATCTTGTTGGAGAGCATCTTTCAAGAAGTAGATGCGTTTTTGTAGTACCCCATAGGACAACGACAAGGCCTCGCAAGAAAGAAGATGATGCCTCTCCCTCTCAAGAGAGATGATGCCTCTCCCTCTCAAGAGAGATGATGCCTCCAAGAAAGATGAATAACTTACTTAATACTTATAGTAAAAAAAAATATATTCATATTACCTATAGTAACTCACTATAAAGGAGTAGAACTAGCCTTAAAAGTCGTCTGTGTTAATCTTGTCCCACAGAGTGGTGTTCCAGTCCTTGAAGGTGCTCTTCACGATCACGATCATGTCCCACAAGTTCTTCAACAAACCGGCGATTAGCGATGCGTGATATATTTTTTTTTTCGTCCTAACAAAGAAAAGAAGTAAGAGTCAGTTGTCGAGATCTTCATCATGATAAAAGAACTAAAAGTTGCCAGTCTTTAGGTCTTGATCATGATAAAAGAACGAAGAGGTGCCTTCAGGTCTTGATCATGATAAAAGAACTAAAAGTTGTCAGTCTTCAGGTCATCATCTTCAACAATCATGCCTTAACAAATCGTCGAGCGACTCCTTCAAAGAGCGGTAGTTCGACACCGAGATATCGAACAAAATCTCCAAGTTGTTGTATTCGGCTGCCGTCTTCTGGATTTCTCCAGTCTTGACGTAGTAATCGTCGAGCTTCTGGTAAGCGGCATCATACCCTTCGCGCTCGAAGGCATCCATCAGCTTCTGCGCGTCTGCGCTGTTCTTAGAGCAGTATCGAGAGCAGTATATGCTAGAGGAGAGCATCTTCCTCGAGGAGAGCATGTAGTTTCTTGGGAGGATGCTTCTGTTTCAGGTAGAAAGAAAAAAAAGAGCCAAGGATCATGGTGTTAAGGTGGACATGCTTCAGCGGTAGCCTTAATGTTGGCCGCCTCGTCGATCTGCGCTTGCAGCTCTTCCGGGATGACCAAATCGACGTACTCTTCGTGGGAGAACGGACAGTTGGCGCGAAATTCCGCTCGGAAGTCGGCGACTTGGGAACCGAAACTGTCGATCTTGTGTCGAATCTTGAGCATCTCCACATTCTGCAGAGGCAGAATTTAGACCTTACCGGTATTCCCTTCTAGAAAGTGACGTCCTTGCTGCCCTATTCTTTCCCTTCTTGAAAGTTCCCCCAAAGATGCCTCTCAAACTCTTCTTGGGAGGATGCTTCACTGTTGAGAGCATCTTCCTCGAGAAGAGTATGTAAAAAAAAATATGTAAAAGCCTTAAAGGATCCGCTCGCGCTCGTCGAAGGCAGCGCGAATAACTTCTTCCCACTTGGCCGGCGCAGCCTCCAATTCCAGCAAGTGCTCCTCGGCAGTGATTAGAAGAGGAAACTTGTACATCAATTTTCGACTTTTTATACGTTAGCAACATTTGTATCTACGTACTATTTGCCTTTGGCTTACTCTCTCACTCTCTTTGTTTCTTCATACATCCATCCTACTAAGAGCAAAATTGAAAGAAAAACGTTGCTCATCCGTGGTAAACAAGTCAGTTGCTTGATCTGGGGTAAAGAGAAGAACAAGAAACTATCGGAGAAAATGGTATCCTCCAACATAATTTTTACTTGGAGGAGGTCTATGAAAATCTATACCATGAGAATTGGAACATAAAATTGGAACTCCATGCTTCTTTAGCAAATTGCAGCCGTTGCGGATCGGATCGAACAAGGCCTTCAAAGGGCCCTGGAGGAACTTTACATCGCGAATGTGTGTCATGGTCTGGTAGAGCAGCTTCGAGTTCTCTGGGTCGTCCGCCGGTGACATCTCCGTCAGGCCCTTCTGCACCTTGTTAATGAAGCCCATGAGGTTCACGATTCTTGCCTCCACGTACTCGTGGAGGTAATGCGAGTACCGTTCCTCCCACTTCGCCACGTACTGAACCAAGTTGATCTTCACTGGTTGAGAGTTGATGCGCAGCCAGTGAATGTCCACCGGGGTCTTCATGCCGGCGATCTCTTCAAGGATTAGAAGATGAGCACCTTCTTATCTTTCGTGATGCAAATAAGGCCATGAGTAGTAGTCAGTAGTACAACAAAAAAATTTACGGTGCTGCACTTAACAACAGTATGGTGCTGGTGCATTTTGAAAATTACAGTCAGTACAACAACACATTAATTAGCGGTAGGTTTTTGGTGTTCGTTTAAATCCCGCTTGTTATGGCTGTCCCCACCTAAGGGAGAGAGCCATAACAAACGGTAACAAAAGCACCTTTAAACGGTGCTGCACTTAACAACAGTATGGTGCTGGTGCATTTTGAAAATTACAGTACAACAACGCATTAATAATGATTAAAGAACTGCTTAACTTGAGTTTCTTGAACCGCGTGATTTGTTCGTCGAATTTCTCCAGTGGGGGAATCTTTGGGCCCATGTCGATATTGGCGTTGGCCATCATCGTGGGAAAGTCCATGCCATCCTCAACTTCTACGGTGACCAAGTCCTGAGCGCCATCAGCCAGGAAGTCACTGAAGGTCTCGTCAATGCTCTCGCGCCACAAAAAGCTGTGCTGCATGAAGGTCTGTCGGTAATCCAAGCACTTCATCTCCGTGTTGTCGATTAACTCGAAGACCCAGGATTAGCGCAGAGCGGCCATTCAATTGTTCCTGTTCAAGACGAGTCCATATACATTAATTGCTTATAAGTGTTTTCTTTGTTCTTGTACGATCTATAAGTTTATGAAGATCTCCTTGTTGATGTATGAAGATCTACTTGGGTATTGGGGATGACCTTCTGCACGAGAAGTTCAGACCTCCAAGAAGACGCAACAATAAACAGAGAATAATGTGACTCACACTCCTGTAAAGAAATGAATAGGATTTTTGATCCTTAAAAGGAGAGCAGGCACTGCATCTGGAAGTGCTCCTTCATCTCGTTTAGGTAGTCTCCAGTTCCGGTATCCAATCGGGGCATCGTCACGGCTGCCATGGCGAAAAAGTCGCGCAGCCAGCCATTCACCGTACCACGCAGAGACACGCCATCACTTTGGCGTGGAGCGAAGGGCGGCTCGAACACGATCTCGCCTGAGGGTTAGAGGAGTAAGGGAATAGATCTCGCCTGGTGCTGTTGACGTAGGGGAAAAGGAAATTGATTCACGATTCGCATTTCTTCCTATGTTGATGCAGATCGGAACAAGTGAAAAGTTATCATTTTCTCAGTAGAATTATAACACCGAAAAAATATAAGGGGATGAGTAGAAAGTCTTCAATTATCTTCTATAAGTACTATGTATAGAAATCATCATGATCATCTCTAAAAGTAGTTAGAAGTGAACAGTCACAAAGCCGTAAGTGTCGGAGTCCAATTCGATCTTGATGTCGAATAGCGGCTGAACGTCGTGCCGCGAGATGATCAGAGGATCCAAAATTTCGCAGAGGTACTGCAAGGAAACAGCGATAACGGAGACGAAACCCTCGATCATGATGTTGTTCACGAAATCGACGTAGTTCTTCCAGATAGCGGAGGACTTCGGGACCTTCAAGGCCTCGTTGCTGTCCTTCAGGAACTTGTGGATCTCCTTTCCGGCTTCTCCCATCATGTGCAACTTCGTGCCCACGTTGGCCTTGTGCGCCAAGTCGAATTCTTCGACCGACATCGGCTTCGCCTTGCGCTCCAGCAATGGTTGTTGGCACCACTGTTCGATGATGGTGGAGGTCTTCTTCAGATTTGACTTGATGATGTCCACGACATCGCTCACTTCGCCGACCACGCTTGTGACGGAGGTAATCAACGCTGGGATCTTGTCCTCGCTCTTCCATCGCAGGTCGGTCAAACCCGGACTGAGTGCCGAATCCATGCGCACAATCTTGTCCTCGAGCAGCGGTTCTTCCACGGGAAGAAGTTCCGTGAGGACAGCGTTGTATTTGGAGACCACGATATCCAGCTGGCCACACCAGGTTCGGTACACATCGGCGCGAGAGAAGATCTGCAGAGCCGTCTCCGGAACTTCGATTCCGAACAGCTGAAGGAAGAGAAAGAGGTAGTGTTTTAGTGTAGGAAGTCAGAGAGAAGTTCTAATAGAGAAAGAATATGTTTCGCATTCGCTGAGTCTTAATGTTGGAGGAAACGTAGAAGGAAGAGAGAAACGTAGTGTTTTAGTGGAAAAATTCTAGGGAAGAAAGGTGGTGACAAATTTCATCTCCTCATGTGGGTGTAACTACTTGTAGTCGGTCGTCGTCGAGCATCTAGTGGACATAAAACAACATCAATACACAGAACAACCTACTTACCCAACAATGAATTATAAGCTAGACAGATGAACAAAATTTAGGCCTAATGAACTCCGAATAGGTGACAAACGAATAAGTGACCACTACCAGTACACTTCTATCAAAAAAGAATTACACGGCAGTACCAAGAAGTATCGGACTTCGCGAAGAAGGCGGACTAGGGCGGGATCGAAGTTTACCTTCAACAAACCGGTCTTTTCCATACGTCGCAACAATCGCATCTTCAGTTTGTCCTTGGTCGTTTCCACGCTAGTCGCCTTCCACTCCTTGTATTTCTTCGTCTCATACTCCTCGAAGAGTTCGGAGAGTTGGCTATAGAGTTTCTCGACTTCCCTGTAGTCCTCCGGCTTTTCCCGCACTAGCTTGTTGAAGACGAGCAGCTTCGACATCGGCATATCGATACGCTGCTTCAGTGCTCGAGTTAGCCCTTACCCCTATTCATCTGCAAAGGCATCTTTGCCGTGTCCTTCCCTTTTGAAGAAGGAGGCTGCATGGCATGGCATGAGTCTCACATAGTCGTACATGTACTATCTGGGAGACTAAACAATATCAAGGACACTTGAGTGCCTCGAAATTGGAAACTCCTCTTTGAGGTAGAAGGCTGCAAAGATGCTTCATATCAATCAGATGAACAATTTGATTGTGTTTGTAGCCTTAATCGAACCCAGTAGATCGCGCCAGCGACCGGAGGGAAGTTCAGGAACAAAGGCGCGATATCGCTGACCAAATCCACTTGAGCCTTGTTCTGTGAGAACAACGTCTTGCACACTTTCAAGTCTGCGAAGATTAGATGAAGAAAACGTTCTTCTGGATTTTCTTCTTCTAGATGGAAAATAAACATAGTAGTAGTAGTAGTACAACTAACTATGTCTATGCAGTTCTTTTTGGAAATAAATTTGTCCAGCAGCTAGAAGTAGAACTTTGTCTCTAGATGAAGATCGTATCTGAACCTGAAGAAAGCTTCCATTCTCTACATCATTCCAGTTCGTCCAGACAGTATCCATTACGACAAAAATGGTTCTAGGTTTAGACCAGTCGACGATGGATTCAGCGTAACTTCACACCCTGCAAGAGCAGCACGTACTTCTTCTCTAGCTCATCTTCCAAAATGGGTCGTTCCAACAGACCCTCAAAAGCGTCGAAGAGTTTTGCGCGACCGCCGACTGTGTCTAAATCGTCGAAGCCGAGACCTAAAACGGTGGCCATCCTCCTATCCAGCTCCTTGATGCTCATGCGAAAGGTAAAGGGGTTTTAGAGGTTGTCGTTGGCAACTATGACTCTGCAGTATATTTCGGTTATTTGTGCCTACAAGTAGACCAAAGATTGAAGATAGGATTTTTTATCCTGCTGTGGTGCTAAAAAATCCGGAAGTCTACTGTATCTATAAGATGAATGTCCTCTCGTCTCGTCCAATATTTCTAGGTCGATCAAGTACAGAAAATCATCGGTATAAAAGACAACTTTGCAACCTTCGGTCGTGAAGATGTTCTTGTACAACAACAACTACTGTCGAGATTTCTACGTCCACCTCAAAAAGCTCATGTCATGTTGCGATTTCCATGTATTTCCATGTGCATGTCAACATGGCCATAAAAGTCGTCATCGAATCGGCTCTCCTGGATGTCCATGACATCGTAGTCGACGGCTTGGAAGGTAGCAACTGCCTTGTTAAATTCCTCATAGATGTTGACGATAGCCGCTGTGAGTAGTCTTCCCTTAGTACCACCGATATCGATACGTTCCTGATGTAGTTTTTAAGGATGTTTAGCAGGCAAGAACAACAAATCAATGTTGATGATGATATAAATACCCAGTCCGTAGACGGGTATGCAGGCAAGAACAACATCAATGTTAAGTAGGCGGTTTTACAGGCAAGAACAACGATCTAGCCCTTCCAACAATATCTTTGTAGATGTCGATTAGTATATTAGTTTTCACCTTAGGATTTATACTTCTATGAAGTTATAACCTACTTAGTAGGATTTTCATACTACCCACTAGTTAGTAGAAAATACCAGCTTGATGAATTGGACGACGGTCTTGGTGAAGTCCAAGATATCTCGGCAGCGTTCTCTAAAGGCGTCTAAGCGGATGAACAGAGCGTTGCTCTGGATCTTCCATCCTCACTTGTTAGAGGTACGTCGATTCACTCGGTAGTTAACTCTGTATAATATGATTATCTGTAAACAAAAGATGGGTCAATATATGTGATTATCTAAACAAAAGATGGGTTAATATGTGTGATTATCTAAACAAAAGATGAGTTAATATATGTGATTATCTAAACAAAGGATACTTGTTAGGCGAGGTCGCGCGGTTATAAGGTAGTTAACTCTGTGGCCGAGTGGGTTCCCCTTGTCCCCCGGAAAATCGACCCCACTGAAGGACCCTGTTGAGATTGAACCCTCTCGAGATTGTCCATGTGATGTACGGGAGAATGATCCACTCAGCGCAGTCCACACTTCTGAAGAGGGAGGATACTTCCACACTTCTGAAGAGGAAGGATAAGAGGACAGTTCTTAAAGTACTTTATTGGAAGATACATAGTGGTGACTGACTTGCCTTAACATTGGGTTGCTGCTCAGCGATGTCCTTGTACATGGCGTACCTGTCCTTGAATTCGGTGCAAATCGCTAAGGTCTTCTCCAGCTTGTCCACGGCCTCCTTGGCTTCCTCGTTTTGGATCAATGTGAGGATTAGACTCTCTTATTTCAGTCAGTAGCTCGCTTAATTTTGCTTAAATGACCTAGTAAATGTCATCTTCATGCACGGGGGGCCATCAACCTAGTATGTCATCTTCATGTAGTACGGGGGCAGGCCATAAGAAGATCATCGGTCCGTTGATGTATTTGAGACTCTGGTTGATGATCACGTTGCAGACCTCACGAATCAGGACCACTAGTCGTCCTGGCGTGTTGTAGTATTTCGAGTACTTCCAGATCAGCAAGATGGTATGCAAGAGACCATCAAAGCAACTAGGCAATTTTTCGAAATCCGCACCGTCGTTTGTCAGCACGTCAAAGTACGGCACTAAGGTCTTCAAAAAGTGATCGTTATCAATTGCCTCATCCCGAGCTTGCTCGACCTCCTTTTGTAACCTGGTGGGGGGGAGGGGAAAAAGGAGCTTACAGGGGAAAAGCTTCTATCAAAGAACTCAAATATAGAAGCATCTACTAAGTGAGACTTAGTTTTCACACAAATACGGCAAGCCAGGAAGAGGAACCATTACTATCTAACAAAGTAAGTCATTAAGCTGAGACTAGAGAAGAAGTGATATGCTTCACCATGCGCTTTGAGAACAGTTTAGTGTAAGTGTATTGCCTTGAGAACGGGTTGGTGTAGGTGGATTTATTCTGCTCCAAGAACTTGAGGACTTTCTTCAACTGCTCGCTCTGCAGCTGTGCGTGGATCACATTCAGGTTCGCTGCTTTCATTAGATGAGTAATCTCATAGGAAACAGGAGAATTACTAACTACATGGAGAAACATAGCATCCTTCTAATCTAGAACTCCATCGAAATTGGTTCTAGGAAGCAGTCTGATGGTTCTAGGAAACATTCTGATGGATCAAGAGAAAGAAATAGTCGATGATAATGTCTCTACCATAACGTATTCTTCCAGAAGTCTAACTCTCTCTCTCTAAATTTAGTAGTCATGTCTGCCATAACTTGTTCTTCCAGAAGTCTAATTCGACCTGGGGTCCAGGATTTCCCTGCTTCAACAATGCTTCAGGGTCTTGTTTGAGCACGTGTGAGATTTGCTTTGTCCAAGTGATCACCGCTGACTCGAGGATATGCACTCGGTCCTTCGTGTTGCCAGCACGCTCGTTTGTGGCTTGTGGGTTAGAGTTGTTATGTTAAGCCTTAGTGTAGTTGGGTCTGCAGGTCGTTCGACCTACACTAGTCCTTATTCGGTATTCATTATCAATTTATCTTCCAAGAGTTTTTAGCACAATATCTCGTTTTGTTCTAATAGTTACACCCACCAGCTTTCTTTCATAACCTTAGGCGGCAGTGGCAGCAGTGTCTTTCCGACCATGAGACCGCAGGTCACGTGCAGGTTTGCTAGGAAGACATGGTACTTGTCCATCAAGTCCTTGGAGATGAGGTCTGACCATCCTGTCTGGTTCGCTGGATTGCTCAGCGTGGACAGGTAGACGCTATGGCAGTAGGTGTTCAGCAAAGACATAATGTCTTTTGTGGCCTCCATGAAAATCACCTTATCGAACAAGTTCGCTGGGGTGATCTTTCCTGCGCCGACCTGGTGGGTAGTAATGGTACAAGGTTTGCATCGGTGCTTTCAAGCATGAATCATTGCTAGAACATATCTTCCGAACAGTACGTAGTAGAAGAAAAGTACCCACTTCTCAACAATGGTAAGATGAGTAAGAGAGGCAGTAGATACATATTGCCCTTGACTTCAAGAATACCCTGTGAACAAACACTAGCACACCCTAGTATGGATGTATATTGAAGCGCAGCATTCATCGGTCACTGACTCGGAACGGAAGCGACCCCCTCCAAGGCTCTCCCCTTTCCCTTCTTTTTCCCTTGTTCTCTCCAGGGGGCCTTCTTTGATTTCAGTGACCAACCTCTATGACCAATGAAATAAGTTGAGCCTTAAGTATAACACCCAAATATGAATGTATCTATAAGTAATTTCAATACCTTGTGCACAAAAATGACTTTCTTCTTCAATTTCACAAGGTCTGGGAGTTCCGCCACCGCCGTCCAGACACCTTCCGCGGCGGTTGAGAAGCACAGAAATTGGTAGTCCTCCTTCTCCAAGAACATTTTCACCTCTGTCACAGTGTCGCTTTTTTAGAGGGATGACCGTAAGATGACTAACAATTAATGATGATGGACGAGAGCGGAATCCCGTAGAAGCCACTGTATGATGCTCTAGCTCGTTAATCGTAAACAAGTAGTAGTAGTTGTAGTAGTAGTAGTAATAGTGTACCCATAATTCACGGGTTCTGATAAGCTCTAAAAACTCATTCACGGGTTACAAAAAGTGCTAATCTAATTATACAATTAGGTCTTCAAACTCATTCCCGGGTTACAAAAAGCGCTAATCTAATTATACAATTAGGTCTAATTATACAATTAGATCTTCAAAGCCTCCTGCCATAACCATCTATTGTCTGCATCGCCTTGTCCATCTTGGCTTTCGGAAACCCAAAGAGGTTGTAGACCCGCTGATGGATCCACACGTCCGCCTTGAAGGCATCTCCCTTTTCGTCCGGCATCTTGACGGAGGTACTGAGTTTGCACTAAGAACTGGAGTTGTTGAAGATGCTTCTTTCCACGGTGAAAACTTATTGTTGTAGTGTACTTGTGCTTCTTTTTTGAAAGCTAGTTGAAGCAGAACAAAAGGAAAAGAACAGATAGTCGTGTTACTCTTGATTCTGGATCAACAGATCGACGCGATCCAAGCTGGTGATCAACACGCGAAGGTGCTGTCCTGAACAGAAGTGGCCATGTTTCGAAAAGACGTCCTACAATAGTGCATGGATACCGGGTTTTTCCCCACTGGTCCCGGGGATGACTACGACCCTAAAAATTTTAGTTGTGGTGGATGAGATGGATCAATAGAATGACATGTGAGTTATCGAGAGATAAACACGAGATGGATTTTTGTTCATGACCTAGAAAAAGTATAAATTCATATTTATGATACAAGATAGGGCGGATTCAATCGTTGTCAAAAGGAACACAACAGAGAGGTGATGAGCAGAGTGTAGTCGGCAAAATTAGAAAACATCAAACGGAAAAGGATCTAAACGAACAAGACAAAAAGAATTAGATCATTCGACTCCAGTACAACGTCTATAGTAAGTCTACAAGCAAGAAAAAGAAACGTCACACATAGAAACATGTGCATAATTAGTGCTACAAAATGAAAACCAGCTACAAAACAAGAACGCGTCGATTCACCCAGCACTCGTTGCACTCACATGTCACGAAGCCAGAGCATCCATTGGATACAGGAGAGGTAATCTTTCCCTCGAGTCTATTCCGCCACGATAAAGGTCGAGTCTCACTCACGTCTGCTCTCGTTTGTTGTAAAGCAATCAATATGTGGATTCTCTACAACTACCTCAATAGTGCTCAACATCTTCCCAGGTCTACGACGACATCTGTGTCAAATTCTCAGCGACCACAATCGCCAAGGCGAACACTTCAGTAGACTTCTGCTTCGATATCATCTCTCGTCATACACTCACAAAGGCTATCGACCCCAAGAACTCGACGATGTCAAGCTTAAGACTACAGGAGTTGCGAAAGTCAGAGTGGAAATTTTCTCTCGTCGTCAGCAATTATTCGCATCGATCGAACAACTACAACCCGACTTGCGTAAGAACTTGGAGAGATACAACACGTGGTGTGGCTATATGCGCGTAAAAATTAGAGGACCACCAACATCCAACCATGATCAATATTTTTACATCCGACGTCATCATCTCAAAACTTCGAGCATCTACTATTACAATTAAATACATACCAAAGAACAGGTGAAATGATCCGAAAGAACGAAAGAACAAATACCGAATCCACGTCTACATCTTCATCTTGATACAGCAAACACCTAACGATAAGACCAGCATTCTTCTAATTTCCTACAGCAAGAAATTGGGAACCTCGGAATTCAGTAGATTAATGCGTCAAAAGTCGTGATGAAGACACAAAATCATACGACACGTCCGAATACTTTTTAGTCAGTCACATGATCTTGTTAGCTATTGCGCGGGAAAAGTATAATTTACAGAGGAGCTAAGTATTTACATTGCGTCTTTCGTCTTAGAGGTTGAAAGTTGGCATCTCTAGCTCGCATTTCTATGGCTTTCCTACTTGAGATAGCCATAGAGACGCGCATAGAGATGTCAACTCCCAAGCCCTAATCGTAGAAGATATTCAAAGTTTCAGTTTTTTGAGTTTAAGAACATCCTAAAAAGTAGATTGTATGGTCAGTCTTGATCATGCCGCGACTCGCTGTAGCTATGGTGTGTCGACGAGATCCACAAATTTATTAGTGTACATTCTAATATCAACATAACGACCTCCCATGAATATAGAACTCAACGTTACCTCCCCTGTCACTTATGCTGTGGTAACGTTGAGTTCTATATTCATGGCTAGTGGGTAACAATCAGTCCTATCGTGACGGACCTACGTACTGCGGGTTGACAAAACCGCTGCCATATTCATTTTCATGTTTTTCTAAACCACATGCTCACATTGTATGTTCACCAACGTCTAACAGATAAAAGTGTGTTCATCACTCTTCCTTCTCCTTGTACATTTAGTGATATCCGATACTCCCGACCTCAATCATTAAGTTTTTCAAGACACGATCTTTCTTCGACGTATTTCTTAGAATTTTTGGTCCACTATGCTAGGAATCGCGCAACGAGATTCACCAATGTGACTTTCATGTCGCAGCTGCTTTTTTCATAGCCGTTGTCTTGCTCACCTGCACTTTCATCACGGCTACCTTCTTCATAGCCTCGCTTTTCATAGCCTCCTTCTTCATGGCTACCTTCTTCATGGTCAGTTTCTTCATGACCGCTTTTTTCACGACCTCCTTCTTCATGGCTACCTTCTTCATGGCCTCGCTTTTCATAGCCTCCTTCGCGACAACGTGTATTTTTTAGAGAAATAATGCCAAGTACACTAGAATCGGCAATAAACTACCCCAAAACTGCTCGGCGGAGATCAGTCATGACGACATACAAGAAATTCGAAGTCCCTAATTTTTCACCTTGGGTTTATTCTCGGCAACTCGTTTTCCGGCAGACGGATCATTCTCCACCGCCTTCTGGGCACCCGGTTTCTTCACATTCGACTCCTTCATGATGGGCGGACGTTGTATAGCAGAAACCTGGAGGCAGGAGAGAGAACGCAAATGCCACTACGGGCGATGTTAGTTGACCAAGCGTAGGAGGTAGAACGAAGTCAAAGTCAAAGATAGAAGGTACTTGGAGGTTACGTCTAGAATCAAGAAAAGGGAATTGAATCACTCAAATCAGAGGTGCTTAGGAATTACCTTTCCGCCACAGTGTTCTGCCTTGTCTGTATGAATCCCTGCTACCTGCTCAGCCCATTTTCGTACCTGCGGCCAAGCAACTTTCCAGGTAGTCTGCATGCCTTTCTTATGGCAGGTGCGAAAAAGCTAGGTCAAGTAAGGGAGTCGAGACACAAACACTAACTCTGTGTCTGTCGCTCCCGTCCCAATAAAAGTAACTCTAATTAAGTCGTGTTGAATTAGCACCTCGTGCGATCGAGCCTGCGCATAACTCTACTAACTACAACATCGTGTTGAACTAGCATTTCTTTCGGTTGCGCTTACATGTTTACTTCACTTTTTCCCCTATTATATCGACGAACGAAGCTTATAAGTCATAATTAAGGCGTAGGTCTCCCGGCTTGGGGAGCTCGCTGATATCGGGCACTGCGCTGCATGCTAAGTGCTCCATCTGATATAACCTGTGAAGTGGGCGGAGTGTACGAGGTAAAAGAGGTTACCACGACTTTAATCCAACGATGAAGGAACAAGACAAAACTAGGACCCACAACGAACAAAAACTTAAATCACCTAGCCTGTTGCTTTCCATTTCTTGTCACGCGGCGCGTCCGCACTCGAGCCACATCACAAGCGCAAGCAGCACAGTACACGAAAACCTCTTTGTCGGGTGCCTTGTCCTTCGCCGATTTCTGGAGGGAGGTTGATCTTCTTATGTTCTCCACCGAAAATTTAATCCCATCAATGCTGAAAATGTTGTCGACCTAGTAAGTATATTATCGACCCGTATTCTTCCATATGATCAAAAGTTATCACCAGCCTTACAGCCGACTTATACTATAGTACTACAACAGGTGTCGAGGAAATTGTTACCGGTGTCGCTTTCGTCTTCCTTGTCTTCTGGGCAGGCAGTTGCTTCCCCCGGTTCGCCGCTGGCTCGGCGTCGAGGGCTGGAGCGCCGGTCGCAGCTGCCATTGCGGCGCTGAGGCTCATCCCATGTCCGTTGCCATACCTGCGAGAGCTTGGGTGCTCTGCGTGTCGTAGTGCCACAGGGATCTTCGCAGCATTGCCACTTGCGCGCAACGCACTGGCGATAGAGTGGCGACCGCTATTTGGCGTCAAAACGCCATCGAGCTCGAGTGGAAAATCGCCACGACAACGGCGGAAAGCTGCTCGCACTGCTGCGGTAGAAAGCTGCTTGCCACAATAACCCGGAAAAATTGGAAAAGGTGTGTACTAGTACAGTAACTAATTGCTCCATTATTCTGAATCTATGTCATTATCCATTGTTGTTTTTGCATATCAATCATGTTACTCTTTCTTGTTCGTGAACAAGTCAGATTTTTGGACAATCATTCAGTCGTGTAGATGATACGCCAGCTCATTGGGAACGTAGCATAAAAATAGAGGTTTCTCGTGCCCTTTTTCCTCACCTTTTAGCCCAGTGTCCATCCAACTCGCAACCTTGTCACAGATCGACTGTGGAAGCGTACAAAGCGCAATCGGTTGCCGCGTCTGGTATGAAAAATGCTCACACTCTCGACCTCGAGGAGTGTTTTGCACGGTCTAGTTTGGACGAGAGTAACGGATCACTCCACCTCACAATGCAGAAAAGACTTCTAGTTATCTATGCCATAGCTTGGACCGCGCAAGGTATATTCCCTGGTGATGCCCGTGCTGCTGAGAGGCCTGAACGTGTTCGTTTGCTTGTCAAGCTATGGCAGCCTAGAGACTCTTTCTTCAAGCAGGGGATTCGGATAGATATTCTATAAGCGAAAGTCTATAAGAAGAAGGCCATAGGACAATCATGTCTTGTTATTGAGATAGGTATTAAGCTTTACTAGTCAGGATGAGTACCCGCAGAATGTCAATCGCGTTGCTGCCCGTGTGGAATAGTAGGAGGACTAGAAGCTCATATTTCTGCGCGGTCTGGTATTAGAGCCACAATGATTTCACCGTAGAAGCCGGAAATTCAGCCATTGCGACTTTGAGTCAGGGCTGTCTGTGAAGTGGCGCGCTACTAGTAGGAGTAGTAGTAGTAGTAGTCGTTTACCCATTCTAGGGGTAAGTAAAACTGTGTTGCACAGGGGAGGAGTGTGTGGAAATTGAACTTGGTAGCCAGCCATAATTTTCACACTTGAACGATCTTGCCGCGACTATGGAGGAGAGAAAATGGTTACCCTTTTAACCTCACGCCCTGTCAACACAAAACTCTTAGTGTGCTACAGCAGTCCCTTGTTAGTGCAAAGGCCCGTACTACTTACCAACTGCTGCTCATACAACTAGACAAGTCCTTTAACTGAAGAAGTAACCATTTTCTTTTCTGTTCCTCTTCATAACGAGCTCCGCGAACTCATGCCAGTGGGCACGATCTAAAACCGCTGTCCGTTTGTTTTTCGCGTCGTCAACCACCGCCACTGGCATGCACATGCGACAATCGCGACCGTCTGTGTCTTAGTCTAGAGAAGACTACGACTGCGACTACTACTACTGCTATTCCTACTCCTCCTCTGCTACTCCTAGCACTACTCCTGCTCCTAGTCCTACTACCGCTACGACTACTACTAGCCTTTCTAATATAAGAAACAGAAAGAGCAGAAGATCAAAACTTCTCAAATACTATCGATATCCAAAAATATATTCTTCTTGACCTGTCGAACTGAACATCCGCGTCATAACTCTCCTTGCTTGTCCCGGCACACAGACGGCAGACGAAAGCGGAGGAAGACGATGATGTTGATGGTGTGGTCAATGATGCTGCTGACAACAATGGTGAAGAGGATGGCGTCAACGCTTTGCCCAGTTCCATTTTCGGTACTCGAGTTGCTATTTGGCTCGATCTCAGTGCTTGTGTTTTTCCAGAACACGTGTTCCGCCGCTTCTATCTAAAGACTTATTTCAATACGCGCCGGAGGACACGTGTTCCGCCCCTTCTATCTAAAGACTTATTTCAATACGCGCCGGAGGACAGATATATAAATATTCCAAATATAAAGTGTTGGAAATATCTCCCTTTCGTTGCATGCCTCGTCTCCCATTTGAAGGAGCCAAACAAAGAATTGTGTTTTCCTCCAAAACAGCCGACTCTTACCACATTTGTCACCGAAGTGCTTTGAACATGCTGATCTCTGAACTTGCTACTGTGATATCTGTCGTTGATATGGATCCATCTAGATCTTCCGAGCAAGAACCTTTTCCAATCGACTTTATGCCTATGTAGATCGCCAACCTAGAGGCCCTTCCGTAGCCCAGAATAGAACACACATGTGTAAAAACAGTGCTGATGCACCACCAGGTGGCTCAGTAAGAGTGTCCTAGGTGGCTCACCAGTCGGAGTGAAGATGTACTGTCTGTTTACAGTACGACTACCTGAGCTGTCCCCATCAATTTTGAAATGAGCATCTAGTAAGAGTAGATTGCAATTCTTGCTTGCAAGATTTAAAAGGCAGCATGCTACGATACCCATATATGAGCTACTTGCTTGTAGTCAACAAAGGAGATATCCTGGTCATCTGCTTCGTCTAACAAAACTTGAGTCTGTGCATACAATTCTCAGGTAGCAGGCTTGCTCTTTCTTTCTCTTCTCACCTGTGAAGTAGCATTTGTGCCACCTTGATTTCTTTGCCCGTGCAGCGTCTATGCTGTCAGAATAGAAGGAGAAATTTAGTTCTTGTACTCCAACAAAAATGTCTAAGAAAGTGAGACGTCGGCAGCCGGGGAAGTTAGGTCTTTTGCTGCCAAGATCGATGAATATGCAACCATCTTTCGTATTGCTTGACGCGGTGCTGCTTCTTCATTCTTACAAACTCGCCAAAGTTCCTCTCCTTCTTCGACGATGCAACGACCTCAATCATACAGCGTTCTCCATCAGCACCAAATCGTTTTTTTCCGGCACAGAGTACCTCCCCAACTCACTAGATCAAGGCGGCGTCGGTCACCAGAAGTCATGGTCATTGTCCCATTAAATCGAGGAATCACTTTGTTCGTATTTTTGATTACTTCTGGTACTGTTCTAAAATACTGAGAATAATTTCTACGGTGATCTCACCAACCAATTTCCATTCCATTACAATTACAAATTTTGCGATTAGTTCGACGCACCAGCAGCGGTGGGCGCAGAGAAAGCAAACATTTCACAGACACAAAGAGAAAGGTATAGAAAGACTGAAAAGGTATCACAATCAAGTAGCGTAGGTATTTACTACTCTTCCTTCATCACCCTCACGCATTTCAGCAGGCATATAGACGAAGCTTACACTTGGTTACAGTCTGACCAGAGGATCTTGGAATGATCAAATCAAAACCCCCACAACGATTGATTGTGATCTCATATTTAGACCTCTCGGATCACCTTAGAGGATAATGATCAAGCTCAAAAAATGGATCCAAAAAAAAAGTCATCTCCGCGTTGTGTCCCAGGAAAGCCGTCCAAGGCATTTGATTCTTGTCATCTTCGTACTGTCGGATCCACTTTTCTTTCTTCTGATTTGTTGAGCAGTTACTAGCGATTCAGGCCATGCGGCCCTGTGACTTTAAAACTTAGACTGCAACGCCTAGAGGACGAACACCGTTGAACCAGACAGACTGATGAATAGCGTTGGTAGAGAAACTCGAACTAGATCGCTCTTGATTGACCCTTGGTGTTTCCTTTGGCAGTAACTGGACCACTAGTTGTGCTGACTTTGTTGTACAGGACATTGAAAAATTAGTTGGAACCAGACGTGGTCGTCATGAGTCGAGGTGTCACAATTCACAAAAACATAATTCAAAAATAATGCATAGATAGTGTTTCAAAACTGACGATTGAGGTTGTGTCTGCTTCTTCATTCTAAACAAAATTGGTGGCTTTTTCATGACACAAGGTGATATATCACATCTCCTTCCTCTCCGTGAGGAAATTGTAGTAGTAATTAGCCACGTCATGATGCTTGTGTCACTTCTAGTAGTGTCGTATCCGCTTCGCCTGCGGCTGCAACTTCGACGTCCCCCCTTTGCGCTCGCACAAACTTGATGTTGATTATTCGATACGGCAACGGCACTGGTTCATTTCCTTCGAGCACTGGTTTTTTGAACAGGGACTTCATGAGTTCTTGTTCTATTGTTGTTGTACACACTGCTTCGAACTTGACTTGTTCACTGTGGACAGCCAAAAGGTCTTTCAGCAACTCTTCGATTACGCCATTGACATCAACAGGACTTGCCTCCGTCCGCTTGTAATACAAATCTACTCTGAATTTCTTCTCCTCCTCCTCGTTGGTGGCTGAACTCACATCGTCACCGCGAATTGTCTTCTCGAACTCCTGCGCACCTTCTGCAGCTACTCCGTCGTCCAACTCGATAATTGAGAAGCGTTGACTCGAGTCGGTCTCGATGCCGAGCGCCTTCTTCCAAGTGTTCTCAATGCCCTGTGTTTAGAACTGTCCGCAATTCATCTCCCAAGGGCATCCTTGAAAAGTATGGGAGAGCATTCCCTTGTGATACTCCCCCATACGTTTCCGGGATGCTGCCAAAGATGGATTAGCTAAGGCCTTAAGATATCGTTTGAGCGGGCAGTAGCGAATTGCTGCTACCGCTGCGTAGCGAATTGCTGCTACCGCTGCGTTGTTTTATGATTTCGAATTCCTTTGCTAGTACGTACTTGTGACGGCACATTTTCGCAAAAATTTTGTGAAGAAGATCTCCTCCATCTTCCTGTAGGACAGTTAGTTGGTTCTTGACGGACAACGGATCGCTTTCTAAGTGCATCTGTTTCTTCGAGGAGCGGTCTCCCGTATTCGTAATATCATATATCCAGCTGGGATACTGATTAGGCTGTTGGAGACGGATGGTGTAGACAGCAGGAAAGAACGGGGGTTTCCCAGGATAATCCTCGTAGAAGTATGCCTGCACTGTTTTTTCTACTTCATCTAGTCTTTTTTCTGCTAGTTGTTGACGAGTCTTCGGCAGTAAGGGCAGAAAACCCGCGTCAAATGAACCCTGCAAAAATCTCACTGACCTTGCTAAGCGCCGTTGCGCTTCTATTCTTGTCAGATGTTCTTGTTGCTGACCTAGATAGGCATGACACTGCTGTAGCCCCGAACGACACGTTTCTATACTATTAACTGCCTGCTCAGGCATCCGAGGAGTTTTCGCTAGATCCTTCACCAAACCTGCAGCTTCTTCTTCCTTCGTCTTGTGCTGTCCCTGGCCCTGCAGCTGGGCACTTCGTGTCACTGTAGTTGCTCTTGCTCCTGGGGCTGAAACTGAACCTCCATCTACATCTATAATACTGTTTTCACCTCGCACACCGTTTTCAGCTGATGCTGGTGACGCTTCCTTCGCTTGCTCATATCCTGCAGCGCTTGATTCTCGCTGCGCGCAGCGAGCCGCAGACGCGTGATGCTTTTGGAGTAGCTCGTTCATTTCGTTTTGATGTCTTTGCAGAAGTTCGTAACCTTCTTTGTGATGTCGTCTCTGAAGCGCTTCCGTTTCCTGTGCTTGCTGCTGGCACTCTGATTGCCCCACGTCGGACGATGCCTTCCTGATTAGAGGCACCAAGAGCACAGCTTTTTGGCCACCTTTTAGCTTTTTTCAAGTGGCAAATGGCTAAAAGATGCTGTAAAAGATGGCCGTAACTTGAGACAAAAAGTGTCGTCGCCCAGCTTGCCAGCACAGTCACTGTGACTGTTCCCGTCACGCTCTACTCCCTCCCGAACGGCCTCATCTGGTGTTTCGTGGATAAACAAGCATGATCACGATGCAGCAGCAGAAGTGTAGAAATACCGAAGGTCGAGACTATGATCCTACACATATTGGCATGTACTGCACGTCTGGCTAATCACACACAAAAAAAACTACTTACATGAGCGAATCGCAGCAAGAAGCAGCTACACCATGTCTATTCCCTTGGTACAACTACAAAAAATGAGTAAAGATTACTCAGCGCGTCCCCGCGTGCGCTTCCCTCCACAGCGTCATACGCGGATACACCGGGCAAGGAGACGAACGGTAAAGGTGCCAACAAGAGCGTCCAACCTGCACTGAAAAGCGCAGTGAGTGTTGCTATTAGAAGAGGGACGATGATACAACATACTTAATATCTCGCGACCCCGTCGTCCGTCGTTGTCATCAATAGGTAAGATGATGTGCAAATATTACCCAAGATGGAGGAGCAGCGGACCTCAACGACCAGCTGTGGTCGACTCAAATAGTTTCGTTCTCTTACACACGTCTTAGCCTTTTAGCCGTAAGGTAGAGGGTCCAGAAGTGAAGGCACCCGCGGCCCCCCGCCTGTCGTATTTCCCACTATCGCAGCCTAAGGCGGAGAATGTCAAAATTGTCAACATTGTGCCTATCACCTTCGCGGCCCCGTTTGTACGAAAAGTGCCTGCAAGTCCTGCTTTCCGATCACCAGCCAGAGCCACAGTTCTGCGTACGGGGTTCTACTAGAAGAATGAGCACTTCTTATCTTCTTCTTCACTTGAAGATTACCTTTACCGCGGCAACCCGGGTCAAATCAATGTGCGACCGCAGTAACGGATACAGAGATGCAAAAACCACGATAAGTGGGGCTTTCTTTTAACGTCATTCCTCTTGTATCCTGTTCGTTTTTTGATTGATTGGAATCCCGAGTTAGTACTCCTTGACTACCGGTGATTTTGTGTCCATCGTAAACGAACTTCTTTTTATTCTTATTCTCCTTGAATCTTTTTTTTCTACAGATCATCAGATAAACGTTGGGGCGGTGTTACAACCGACTCAACAAGGCGTCGCTCGATCATCGCCAATTGTCTGCTCTTTTTCCTTACTGTTTTTACCTTTAGACCCGCGCTTCGCGCACAAACCACTATCAGTATCACTATGTAGAAGGGCCATCATCGTTCTCGTGAGAAGCCTGGCACACTCTTCACTCCCTTCACCTCTCAGTAATTGAAAGAGGAAGACGCCCCTTGCCTATCAATTTTGTGTCTCCTGTTCCTGCTCCCTTTGCTCCTTAATCTTGCCTTCACGCTCACAAGCTCAAAAACCAAGAGACGACGAAAGTGAGCCCACAAAGGCACCACATGATTGAGTCGACCCACCAAGAGCAAATCCTGACGCATGACGCAAATTCTTAGAGTGTAGCAACGTTTTGTGTTTGAGACGAAAAGGTTTGCAGATATAGATTATCGCCCTGAGAAGGCGTATGCTGTGCAGTCGTCAGCAGGAAAGTAGGCTATACAGAACTTTGCGAAGACTGACAAGACCTTTATTGCGTCTTTTGCCCTGTGTTAAGAATTTTCTGAACCTATGTAGAAAATGTAAGTGGTGTTGTGCTACCCAATCCATTCAAGAAGCGGCGACCCTCCTCGCTTCACATGGTTCTATTCCTTAACCCCCGCGTCTAAAAGTAATTCGCTGGCGCAACACCTTCACCTATCTCAAAGAAATAACGCACTGCAAGCATTCAGATCACGCGAAGCCTAGTCACCACCCTTCTGAAACGAATGACGCGAAGAAGAGGCTGCGACCGATAAGGGGAACAGAAACGAGACAAAGCCGAAGGCTTTTTTGCATTTTCTTGCCCACTCTGGTTGCTGTTCCTATTGTTGTTGCTGTTGTTGTTGTCATACCGATGAACGGCCAAGCAAGTAGCGCAGCGGCAGGGGTTAACTGCCAGGGGCTTACCAGATAAGTCACACGCACAAGGGCACGCAGAAACTGGGCACGCCCACTCACTGGCCCAACGCCTACCAGGTTAGGGATTCACACGCGTGGGCATTGGTTTGGCGTTCATCATCTTGAAAACGCAGCTTGCTCACACAATGAACGCAGCGCATTGAAGTAAGCGCATCCACCGCGAAGGTGGTAGAAAGAAAAAACTCATCCATGGTATATAGGGCGCCATGCCTTGGGGGGAAGCAGTTAATACGAAGACGATGACGCTGCTTTGATTCTTTTACTTAGTGGCCCTAGCCACAACGCCACAGCGCTTACATTTGCTTTCGTTCTTTTGATCCCTTGGATCTCTGGTTTTTCTCGTGCTACTTTGAGCACTTTGAAGAAGATCCCTCGGCAAGTTCTTGCGCCTTCAGTTCCAGCGAGACAAAGGCAACAGCCTGACCGAGTAATTGATAGGCAGATGACTGCGTAGAGGCAGGCGCGCGCCGCAATTGCTCCGCTTGTAGTTCAAACATACGGGCACGCAGCTTGGTCAGCCGCGCATCTTCGCCGCACTCTTTTGGCCTTTTTGCCTTAGCATGCTGACAAGCTCAGAAACGCGAAGAGCATAGAACCCGAAGCACCGCCGAAGACCTCCATGCGCCATTTGCCTACTCTTTCACGCCACTAGACTCCTCGCCTTCTTACTCTTTCTACATCGATCAAGCCCCAGCCTCAGAGCCACTGACAGCACCAAGCTGAAATGCGCACTGCGCTCTTTGGAATCTCTTAAAGCAAGCAGGAGGCAGATGACCTCCGCTAGCTTGTCCTAGTGGGTTTGGTGTTGGACTAGTGACACCACCCCGCTCTTTGATCTCCATACACTTCTGGAGGACAAGACGTCCGCCACTTCAGCCAGGCCCTCGATACAGTCCAGAACTTTGAGCGCGTTGCATTTCCGCGATTCTAACGCCAAGCATCACCAGAGTTGTAGCGCAGGTGTCTTGTCTTGTACAGTGGGACCATGCTCACGCTGTTGCCATTGTCTCCAGAGGCTGAGTCCCCTGGCCTTCTTCTTCATCTTGTCCGCCTTCTTGGTCTTTTTCTTCGTGGGGTGCTCCTTCAAGGTCTTGGCGGATATGGTCACCTTCTTGCCTGCTCTTCTTTTTCTTGGAAGGCGTTTCACGCTTCTTCTTGTTCTTCTTGCCTTTTGCGCTCTTCTTCGGCTTCTCATTGCCTTCCTGTGATTCAGGGGCAGGCGATGAGCCTGCTCCCGATGATGAACTACCGCTACCACTATCAGCACCCGAGTCAGATGGTGACCTCTCACCAAGGCCAGACACTCCCCCAGATGTTGAAAGCAAGCCCTGGGGCTCTAGCTCCGATTCCTTCTGCTTCTTGTTCTCCTTGGTGGAAAGTTTTGACGCGCCTGCTTCGCTCGGCTCGTGGAAACTACTGGCCCACGACTTTGATCACCGTCGCCCCTGGCCTGCATTTTCTCGAACGCTGGGGCGCCTGGTGCTGGCCCCTTGGCTTGACATCCATAGCGCCAGGCGTGGATGCTTTTTCAGTAGCGGAATCCCGACCGCTTACTTCAGCCTCCAGCCTGTTGCTGCATTCGTTTCCCCTATCGGCTGCAGCTGTGCCGTCGGTTGTAGTTGAAGAAGATGCAACACTGGGGCCGCCCTTGCTCTTCTTGCTCTTCTTCATCCTCTTCCCCTCCTTTCCTTTCGTGTGCTTGCACGGAGGCGGCGCGCCTGCTGCTGCTCCTGAAGCTCCTGCGCAAGTTGGGCCCCTAACTCTGTGAAGAGATTACCTACGACAGACCGATGAGGAGAACAAGAACGGGGCAAAGCCGGAGGCTTTTCTATTTCCTTGCCCTGGTTGTTGTCCCTGCTGTTGTTGTTATACCAATGAACAGCCAAGCAATAAGCGCAGGGCCAGGGATTGGCTGGCCCCTAGTTTCCTCACTTAGCTCGGTGCACAATGATACGCAGAAACTGGGCGCGCCAATTTCTTGACTTGGCTCAAGGCCTGCAGTGTTAAGGATTCACGTGGGTGCTGGTTTGATGTTCGCCATGTTCTTCACCCTCGACGTCTGGCCCTTGTGTTTTAGCAAGCTGACGAGCCCAGAAACAAACACGAAGGGCACAGAACTGAGAACACCGTCGGGGATCTCCGTGCGCCACTTGCCTACCCTTTCATGCCACTAGCTTCCTCACTTTCTAGTCTTACTCTTTCTATATCGATCAGATCACGAATACGCAACAAATGAAAAGCGAACTTCGAGCATTCTGTAGGGCGAAAACGCTCCGTACTTTGGCTCGGGTGTTTCACATGTTACTACGAAGCTATATATATACCGACCACTGGAAGGAGACTCTACCTTTCCCTTGAGATATTGAATCACCTCTCCAGCATCAGTAAAGTGACTCCCCGTAAGGCGTACATTTTCCAGTCCATCGCGAAGACCACTGGTGAAATATTCATAGAAGTCCCTCATTCTGACCTGGCGCGCCTCGTTCTCGTCTGTGCCGGCGATTTGAGTTGTGAACCGTCCTACGTCTTAGATAGAGCTCAAAACAATTCACTTCTTGCCTACATTTCTTCCAAGCCTAGGAAGGAGCTAATTAGAAATGACTTATAGAAATGAAGTAAGTATATTGACCCTTAACCGTCTGCCCCCTGGATGCCAAAGGTCTCCCTCAGTTCCATGGCTATGTCCGGCACATGCGCGAGGTCGCGCGCCCTAACCCCCCCCTCCATTAAGATAAAAAAGCCCATCATCATCAAAAAACACTGACCGCGAATTTTTTTTGCCTTTGAGTAGCTGGCTTGGGCTAACCAGTCCACCTGAAGGGTGGGCTGGGGAACGGCTGGTGGCGAGACGGGCTAGCGACGGCGGGTCTGCGAGGGTCTTCAGAAGACCGGCGACCGGCCTCCGCCAAAGGTTGGCACTAGGGATCCGCGAAGACTCAAAATTGGGGACTGGTTCTCTTCTCTTGTGGTTCCGATGAGCGGGCTTCCTCAGCTAGATTGGTCGACAGCTTCATGCAACAGAAAGGCGCCAGCAAAGGTGTCGCCAGCCTCTGAGCTTAAAGGCGTTGATGGCTTTTATTGGGCCGCATTTTTGACGAGGTCCGCCCACTAGAAGTCGGCGCTTTTGCTTGGGAAAGACAAGCAGTGCGCGGACCCTCATGCAAAAAAAAAAAACCATCAAGGCTTTGTTGCTGGATCCTCATGCATCAACAAAACCCAACAGGAGCGAAATCCGCGACAACTTTCAGGCAAAAAAGCAGCAGTTTTCGCGACACATTTGACGAGAAATCTCCGAAGGGATTGGCCATGGTCTCCAAACGTCCACAGGACTCCAGAAAGCCATGGTATGGGGATTTGCAGATCGTGCGCGACGCTCTCAGGTGGAGATCCATCGCGCGCCAGCCTTCCAAAGCAGCACAGCCGCGCCCTCCCCAACCGCAGCCGCAGAACCCTAGCTCTTCACACTCACGGGCTACCCGCTTCATTTCCCGGGTCACCTGTGTACTCAGCAAGGAAGCAAATTTTTTGGAATTGCTGTCAGTGATTTGAGGATGATGAGTTTCTTTATCGTAACGCTCCGTCTGTCAACTTGATAATCATCATGACCCTGCAAAAATGTCTTCTCAGCGTCGAAGTCGTAGTCACCACGGCACATCTGCGCAAAAACCTCCTGATCTTCAAGGAGTGTCAGCTGTTGCATGATAGGGGCCGGCGAGTGCTTATTGTATCTGATGTGGATGATATTGAGAGGAAGGGCAACGCGCTCAACATCGCCAGCCGGCGCACCGCTTGCCACGATAGTTAGACTTCTGCGCGATTCAGCTTTCGGCTGCATCTTTGAAAAGTATGGAGGAGCGTTTTCCCCCAACGATACTTCGCTCCCCATACCTTTGCTCAAGAATGGCACAGTCGAGGATGAAATCATGACAGCCTTAACATGTAGTTCTTTGTAACGCTCGTATGCTGCGTCCATTCTCGTCTGTTATTTTCAACATTCTCATCCGCTAACTTCACAAAGTCGACAAAGTTTTCGCTTTGAGGTGGCGCTCGAGCATGAGGTCTTCCAGGCAGCTCGTGCGCTACAACTTCGCCTTGTGAAATCCCCTGTCGTTGTGATGGGGCTGCAGCGAGAAGGGCGCTTCGCGTTGCAGTAGGTCCTAGTGTTCGACTTTGCTGCTGTTGTACTAGATCTTGTATTGTTAGAGCCTCCTGGAATCCTTCTTGAGTGTCATCCTGGACTTGCTTTTCCCTTAGAGGAAGGTCCCAGGATGCTTCTGGAGATGGGTTACCTGAAGCCTTAATATTGTCTTTCTTACTACCGCTAGATCTTCGTGGCACCGACTCACTGCTAGGCGACACTCCTCCGGACTCATCTCATCTCGTACCGTGTCGCCCTCTCCCACAAATTAGAGCTTGACAATAATTTCTTGGAATTTGTATCAAAGAAAAGTTGCAAGCAAGTGGTAAAAAAGAAAGAAAGCAAGTGGTAAAAAAGAAAGAAAACAAGAAAAATCGTAGTGTTTGAATAAATCGTAGCGTTTGAAAGAAGCAGCAGACCAGATGCCTAAGATTCAACGGGAAAACTACTGAGAGAGATCAAAGCGATGGATTTTTTTTGTAGGCTTTCAAAGGATACAATTTGTAGGCATCTGGGGATGACTTTTGTAGAATCTTGTAGTAGTCGATTTGTAAGGAATCGACCAAAATCCTTCCTATTGAAAAAATCGAACGCTTTGAATAAAATCGACCCCTTTGAAACAAAATCGACCCGTTTGAAAGAAAGCGAAGCCCCTGCACAAGCACCACCAGCCAAAACCGAGCCCCCGAGCAGCATACATAGCTTCAATTTGCGACGCCACCCAGCTGCCCCGCGCGATCCACTCTAACCCAGCACACCTCCAGCCCGCTCTCCCCTCCGTCACTCATTCAAGCACGCCGCCGAGTCGAGGACACACCCACGCCGCCACAATCTCGCGCCCCCGCTCTTTCAAGGCGGTCAGGCGGTTTCTACAAGCCCCTAGCCCAGGCGCAGCCCCATTCCTTCGCCCTCGAGGCAGCGCGACCTGCGGCCCGGCAGCCCCCACCCAAGGCTAAGACATGCTCAGCTTCAGCCGCGCCCGCTTCATGTAATCGCAAGGAGGTCGGGCGGCAAGGGAGCACGCAAGCCCCAAGGCAATCCTGCGCGGCTTCGTTCTCATTCTGGGACAGCCCAGCAAGAGTCTCAGCCACTCCCGACCCAGCCAGCCCTGGCATGTTTCTTTGCAGCTACATGCACCCTGGTCCCATCTACTTGCCCCAAACTCACAAGGCACGCCTCGCGCTGACTCATCACAAGACGCGGCTCACAGCACTCACAAGACACAAGACAACCCGCACCCGCAAGACGCGGCCCGCGCTCAGAGTCACAAGGCACGAAGCAAACCCAAAAGACACGAACCACACCCGCAACCAAGACGCGACTCGCACTCACACGACGCGACTCACAACCACCCAGCGTGGCCCTCTCTCTCACACTCCCAAGACGCGGCCCATACAACTCAGAAGACGCGGCTCAGCTCACACTCAGAAGGCGCGGCTCAGCTCACACTAAGAAGGCGCGGCGGGTACTCACACGACACGACTCACACCCGCCAAGCGGGACCCCCTCACACTCGCACGACGCGACTCACACCCACAAGACTCACTGGCGCGGCTCGCACTCACTCACAAGCCCACTCATTCGCGAGACGTGCGGAAGACATACTCGCAAGAATCGACTCACCCACGCTCCCACGACGTGGCTCGCATTCACACAACGCAGCTAACACTCGCAAGCTGCGGCCAGCTCGCATTTCTTCACAAGAGGAGACGCGGCCCACACTCAAAAGAGCAAGACCCGACGCACACTCAGTCTCACGCGACACGACTCACGTCCGAGAGAGTTTGGCTCGCTCTCCTTGGCACGACATCCGTGAGGGAGCACGACGCGCACACAGCTCGCAAGACACGACGCACAGCCACTCGCCTGACAGGGTTCACACTCACAAGACGCGCCTCGCAGACTGCTCGCAAGACGCGGCCCACACTCGCAAGACGCGAACCGCACGCGCGAGAGGCGGCCCACACTCACACGACGCGGGCGCCGCTCGCACTCACTAGATGCGGCGCATTCTCACACGACGCGACGGACGCACACCCACAAGACGCGGCGCCCGCGCACTCAAGAGACGCGGCGCACACTCGCAAGACGTGGCCAGTACTCACACGACACGGCTCACACTCGCCGAACATGGCCCCTCGCTCGCACTCACAAGACGCGGCCCACACTCACACGACACGGCTCGCATTCACAAGAATAGACGCAGCGCGCTGCGCACTCACAAGACGCGACCCGAACTCACAAAACACAACCGCCCACACGCGCAAGACGCGGCTCGCACTCCTCGCAGGCCAAGACTCACGCGCCCCACACTCGCAAAGGAGACAAGCCACAGACTCACACTGACAAGACGCGACCCCCTCACACTCGCAAACTACCGCGGCGCGCGCTCACAAGTAGACGCGGCCTATCCTCACAACCACAAGCAGACGCGGCCCACGCTCACAAGTAGACGCGGCCCACGCTCGCAAGTGGGCGCGACTTACGCTCACAAGTGGACGCGGCTCGCTCACACTCGCAAGACGCGGCCCACACTCACGAAATGTGACTCACGCACACAATTGCAAGACGCAGCCCACACTCACACGACACGGCTCACACTCACAAGAGACAGAGAACGCGGCTCGCACTCGCCAAAGAAGATCCTGCCCGCACTCCCTCGCAAGACCGACGCGGCCAACACTGAATCGCGCGGCGCGGCTCACACTCGCAGCACGCGACCCACACTCACAGCACGCGACCCACACTCGCAGCACGCGGCCCACACTCACACGACGCGGCCCACACTCACACGACGCGCCCTGCACGACAAGACCCACACGACGCGACTCACGCGACGCGACCCACACGACGCGACCCACACGACGCGGCTCATACTCACAAGAGAAGGCAAGGCGCAGCCCACACTCGCAAGACGCGAACCACACTCACAAGACGCGGCCCACACTCGCAAGACGCGACTCACTCACACTCGCAAGACGCGACGCGCATCCGCAAGGCAAGACGCGGCCCGCACTCACAAGACGCGACTCACAAGGCGCAACGAACTCACACTCGCAGAACGCAAATCGCACTCGCAAGACGCGGCGCGCGCGACTCGCTAAGCACGACCCACACTCGCAAGAACAGAAGCGGCTCGCGCTCACACAACGCGACTCGCAAGACCCACCCGCCCAGCTGGCACTCGCGAGACGCGACCCGCAAGACGCGGCTCGCACTCACAAGACGCGGCTCACCCTCGCAAGACGCGACTCGCACTCGCAAGACGCGGCTCGCACTCTTAAGACGCGACTCGCACTCTTAAGACGCGACTCGCACTCGCAAGACGCGGCCCGCACTCGCAAGACGCGGCTCGCACTCGCAGGACGCGACTCGCACTCGCAGGACGCGACTCATACTCGCAGGACGCGACTCGCACTCGCAAGACGCGGCTCGCACTCGCAGGACACGACTCGCACTCGCAAGACGCGACTCGCACTCGCAAGACGCGACTCGCACTCGCAAGACGCGACTCGCACTCGCAAGACGCGACTCGCACTCGCAAGACGCGACTCGCACTCGCAAGACGCGACTCGCACTCGCAAGACGCGACTCGCACTCGCAAGACGCGACTCGCACTCGCAAGACGCGACTCGCACTCGCAAGACGCGACTCGCACTCGCAAGACGCGACTCGCACTCGCAAGACGCGACTCGCACTCGCAAGACGCGACTCGCACTCGCAAGACGCGACTCGCACTCGCAAGACGCGACTCGCACTCGCAAGACGCGACTCGCACTCGCAAGACGCGACTCGCACTCGCAAGACGCGACTCGCACTCGCAAGACGCGACTCGCACTCGCAAGACGCGACTCGCACTCGCAAGACGCGACTCGCACTCGCAAGACGCGACTCGCACTCGCAAGACGCGACTCGCACTCGCAAGACGCGACTCGCACTCGCAAGACGCGACTCGCACTCGCAAGACGCGACTCGCACTCGCAAGACGCGACTCGCACTCGCAAGACGCGACTCGCACTCGCAAGACGCGACTCGCACTCGCAAGACGCGACTCGCACTCGCAAGACGCGACTCGCACTCGCAAGACGCGACTCGCACTCGCAAGACGCGACTCGCACTCGCAAGACGCGACTCGCACTCGCAAGACGCGACTCGCACTCGCAAGACGCGACTCGCACTCGCAAGACGCGACTCGCACTCGCAAGACGCGACTCGCACTCGCAAGACGCGACTCGCACTCGCAAGACGCGACTCGCACTCGCAAGACGCGACTCGCACTCGCAAGACGCGACTCGCACTCGCAAGACGCGACTCGCACTCGCAAGACGCGACTCGCACTCGCAAGACGCGACTCGCACTCGCAAGACGCGACTCGCACTCGCAAGACGCGACTCGCACTCGCAAGACGCGACTCGCACTCGCAAGACGCGACTCGCACTCGCAAGACGCGACTCGCACTCGCAAGACGCGACTCGCACTCGCAAGACGCGACTCGCACTCGCAAGACGCGACTCGCACTCGCAAGACGCGACTCGCACTCGCAAGACGCGACTCGCACTCGCAAGACGCGACTCGCACTCGCAAGACGCGACTCGCACTCGCAAGACGCGACTCGCACTCGCAAGACGCGACTCGCACTCGCAAGACGCGACTCGCACTCGCAAGACGCGACTCGCACTCGCAAGACGCGACTCGCACTCGCAAGACGCGACTCGCACTCGCAAGACGCGACTCGCACTCGCAAGACGCGACTCGCACTCGCAAGACGCGACTCGCACTCGCAAGACGCGACTCGCACTCGCAAGACGCGACTCGCACTCGCAAGACGCGACTCGCACTCGCAAGACGCGACTCGCACTCGCAAGACGCGACTCGCACTCGCAAGACGCGACTCGCACTCGCAAGACGCGACTCGCACTCGCAAGACGCGACTCGCACTCGCAAGACGCGACTCGCACTCGCAAGACGCGACTCGCACTCGCAAGACGCGACTCGCACTCGCAAGACGCGACTCGCACTCGCAAGACGCGACTCGCACTCGCAAGACGCGACTCGCACTCGCAAGACGCGACTCGCACTCGCAAGACGCGACTCGCACTCGCAAGACCGACGCGACTCGCAAGACGCGACTCGCACTCACACTCGCAAGACGCACGCGACGCGCACTCGCAAGACGTGACTCACTCGCACTCGCAAGACGCGGCGCGCACTCACACGACGCGAATCACACCCACACGACGCGACTCACACCCACAGGACGCGGCTCGCCCTCGCTAGACGCGGCCCACGCTCGCAGGTGGACGCGGCTCGCACTCGCAAGGCGCGAACATCACTCACACGACACGCATCCCCACACCCACAAGGCGCCCGCGGCTCAAAATCGCAAGACGCGACTCACACTCGCAAGACGCGGCTCCGTCACACTCGCGGGACGCGACTCACATTCGCAAGACGCGGCTCTTATTCACAAGACGCGGCCCGCACTCGCGGGACGCGACTCACGCTCGCAGAGCGCAGCTCGCACCCACTCGCACGACGCGGATCACACTCGCACGACGGGGCTCGCACTCACACGACGGGGCTCGCACTCGCAAGACGCGGCTCGCTCGCACTCGCAAGACGCGGCCCGCGCTCGCACGACGCGGCTCGCACTGACTCGCAAGACACGACTCGCAAGGCGCGACCCGCACTCGCAGCACGCGACGCGGCCCGCTTTCGCAGCAGGCACGCGGCCCGCACTCGCAGCACGCGGCCCACACTCGCAGCACGCGGGCCGCACTCGCAGCACGCGCATCACACTCACAAGATGCGGCGCGCACTCACAAGACGCGGCCCGCACTCACAAGACGCAACTCGCAGCACAGACATGGCTCACACTCGCAGCACGCGACCCACACCCGCAGCAAGCGACTCGCACTCGCAGGATGCGGCTCGCACTCGCAGGACACGCCGCGCACTCGCAGAACGCGGCGCACAAGGCGCGGCCCGCACTCACAGAGAGCTGCTCGCACTCACACGACGCCCGCAGCTCACACTCACAAGACGCACGCGGCTCGCACTCGCACGGCGCAGCCAGCTCTGGCAGTCGCACCCACAAGGCGCCGCGGCTCAGCCTTGCACTCGCACGACGCGGCTCGCACTCGCAAGGCGCGACGGCGGCTCGCACTCGCAAGACGCGGCCCGCACTCGCAAGAGGCGGCTCGCACTCACACAGCGCGGCCACTCACCCCCGCAATCCACGGCGCACACTCGCAGCACGCGGCTCGCACTCACAGGACGCGGCTCGCACTCGCAAGACGCGGCCCGCCCACATTCGCAAGGCGTGACGCGCAAGACGCGGCCCGTGCTCGCGCTCGCGCTCGCACTCACGCGCGCCCTCGCACGACGCGGCTCGCACTCGCAAGACGCGGCTCGCACTCGCAGGACGCGACTCACACCCGCAAGACGCGACCCACACTCGCAAGACGCGACCCGCACCCGCAGGACGCGCCTCGCACTCGCAAGAGCAAGACGCGGCTCGCCAAGACAAGGCCGCGCCCTACCTACGGCGCGCACTCGCAAGACGCGGCGCGCACTTGCAAGGCGCGGCCCTCCCTCGCAGGGCGCGGCTCGCTCTTGCAAGGCCCGGCCACCTCCGTCCCCTCCTTAGTAACGCAGCAATTCAAACCCCCCCTTTTTTCAAACGCGCCGATTTTCAAACGACCCGATATTTGCGCGTCTTCCATTTTTTTGTGTTGTGTTTTTTTTTTTGTATGCCTAAGCAAAATCTAAAGAACGGAGAAAACATCAGAATACTACAAGTGTAGCGGGATGAGGATTTATTCAGCCATAAGACGAGACTTGTAATAAACTGCCTGCTTGCGGTGACAGTCGGTGGATAAAGCTGGAGGCTCTGGGAGCCCTGTCGTCCTCGTCCTCATCAGTGTCTGTCAGATCCCCGAATTCATACTTGCGGTCTCGCTGGGAATCTGAGGATGGGAACGTTTATTCCTGTGGTGGTAACAACTCTCCTAGATTCTGATTTCTTACAGTCTAAAAATAGTACAGTCTCAGAGTACAGTCTTGTAGATAATTCTACTACCAATTATACTGGTTTCTCGCCAACAAGTATGTATAAACAAAGTCTAACTGAATGGTCCCCATCAAAAGGCAATAAAGTACGTAGCCAGTCTCTGGATGTCATATCTGTGGCGTTCTGTGTGACGCTGTACCCGTATACGCTGACCAAAGAACAAGACGGTAAGATTACAGAATGCAGAATTAGACCCCATCAGAACATCCCTGGCGCCTTTTTTAAGTAGAAAAAAGGCCAAGGATGGTCTAGTACTGGGGAATGAAATTTGGTGGTAGCCCTTAACGGTAATAAGATCGACGACAGCGGTCCCACTGAACCAAAAGCCGCAGCAATCGTTGCTCGTCTTAGAGAAGGTGGAGGAATCTTGGACTTTAAAGAGGCCATAAAAGGCCACTGACAGCATCAAGATCAACAACAAAGTCTGAATCTGATATTGATCATTTAGATCTCTGTTTACATTGTTCTGATCACTTCACAAAAATATTCAGACATGTAGTTGAAATGTTTAAAGGCTCCTGTCTCACGAAAGATGAAAGTCTACATTTCAAATGCAATGGACCAACATCAACACCTCAGAGACCCTTTTTCTAAGCCTTAGGGTTGAGGACCGCAAACCGAAAGTGCCAACAGGTCGCTGTCCACGATGTCCGGCCGTCGCCGTGTGCTCCCGGAGTAAGGCAAAGGAAAGGAAGACTTGTAAGAGCAACATTGTGACCTTCGCCGTTCCGTGCCTCACTCGCTTGAGAAACATCCTCAGAATCGATGCGTCTGTCTCAAGATACTGCACTTGTCATGCCAACATGGCAGCTCCTAGTCCTACTTCATGGCATCTGAAGATGCACTTGTCATTTCATGGCAGCTCCTACTTCATGAAACCTACTTCATGGCATCTTTTTTTTGTGTCCTACTATCTACTTCAGAAGGATGTGCGTCTCAGGATGTTTGTACTACTAGTAAAACACGAAGCCTCACAACTTGCGACAAGTCTTTCAAAGCACTTAGTCGGCAAGCACTCGGCCGGTGATCACGACGAAGTGCAGCAAAGAGGTAGTATGAAGTCGGCAAAGCGGAGCGCAGCAACTGCATGCATGCTGTAGTCCCTGTTTCTACCATCGTTCATGATGGCCATACATGCTTTTTCACATCCGAGCTCACAAACACAAACACGATGATGAGGAATCTCTAGTACTATCTTCGATACGTGCAAATCATGATAGTTGTCTCTTTCTGTTGACACTGCTCTACCTTTTTATTACATGCTCTTTCTTGTTTCAGCACTTCGTTATTTGCGATCATCATTTTGTGGAGTCCCAATTTTCACCCTAAGTTGTACATTACGAGCTACCAAGCCTCACAACTCATCGCAAGCTCTCTGAATCCCTCGAAAAGACGCCGTTTGGACTTGATCAGTCATCCGATAAATGGTCATATGTCCAAAAATCGTATTTTTCGGACTTTTCCTATTGTGTTCTATATTTTCTAAACTTCTCTCAAGAACCTCGTTTTCGCGAACACGCGATTGGTGTGAGACGAACCAAGGTGGTAGTATTTGTTTCTTCAGGATTGTTCTTCCACAAGTGGAGGCCTCAATTACTGATGCTAAAATAATCACAGAATGGGTTTGTCGGTTTCTTATTCACATGTTCACTAACGATTGTCTTCATTCATATGGTTACTGGTTCCATGAGTCACGGGTCCATCGGATTCTTCGAAGCAACAAACAGAAGAACCAAGTTCATTGGGGACGATAGAATTTAAGAAACATCGGGTCTCATAGAAATTCTGATATCTTTCCATTCTTGTTCAAAAAGTATCTACAGATACATGAACAAACGTCGATCTTACCTTTTTCACTTAAATGAGAGAAGGCGGACCTGGGTCCCTTTTTTTCCGTTAGGTGAAGATGCCTCCCTTGTTGTCTGACATTTTTATGTACGAAAATATGCGTGATCATCTGAGATAGTATTTCTTGATGAATGTTATTAATCTTCGTGATACTACTCACAACATGGTCATGATGAAGTGTGCTACTCATCAAAACAACATATTTTTCCATCGACGTGTCATGATATGTTGGATAAACGGCTCTAGTTGTACTTATATAGATACAACTCTATCCGAAATACACAGATGCGTGAAGAAGATGTCAACTTCGTCAGAAACGTTTTTTTCATAAAGGCGAGTCAATGTCTTGTTGCGATCCATCGAAACATCAAATGCTAGGTTCATCTACAGTCCACTAATACAACAACATGACCAGGAGGAGCTGCAGCAAGCATGCTGCACCCGCACGTCGTCAACGTTATTACTTTTCTGCTACACTGCAACAGCTGAGGCGTTTACATTCTTGTTTTTATGCAGCTCTTCGGTGCTATTTGCAGTTCGTTGTAGCAATTTTTCGTTTTCTGCATGTGCAGACCCTTGTCCATCTATCAGCATTATCCTGGCCCATTCTCGGATTCCAATTTCTCTTTCGCTTCCTGTGAAGGCATCTGACGTCCTCATCGTGCGAAGATTTGTAGCATCGTTCTTACGAACGTCGACGCCCCCTCCGATGAGTCGAATGCTGTCCTCTCTGGAGATTAGAAGAGTCGCGAGATGAGCACAAATCGTCCGAATCTGCGTCCTCCAATGCGGCTCTAGTAGTACATCGTCGTCCAACATTGGGTCTGCAATACGCTCTGTACCTGTAGCCGTAGTGTTTCTGCCTATTTCTTTGTCGTGAAGAAGCAGATGGGCCACCACTGCTCATCATGTCATGTGGGCCGCTAGTATCCTCTTGCCACCTCCATCTGCGTCGTGACGGGCAAGAAGAGACGCTTGAACTTGATGCCGGTCGTCTTCTGGATGCGCGGGTCGTAGATAGTCGGTAGTTTGTGCTAGAAATCCTGTTGTGCGAAGGCCTCGCCCTTGGAGATGCCCTGTCATCTCTGCTGGCCCTCGGTCGGTCCCATGACGTAGGTCGTCTGGATGATGGTCTTGGACTCGGTCGGCCTCTACCAGAATGCGTGTAGTTGTGGGGTCGATCACGATCGGTTGCGGTGTGTCTGGCTCTAAGAGGTGCGTTCCTGTCGTTCAGTCGCGACTTCCGCACTTTTTCCCGACTTCTCTCAGAGGAGCTACCACGCCTTCGACCCCAGTGCTTCTCGCGACTTCTCTCAGACGAACTAGAAGAAGTCGAGGGTGCACGACCATTTCCTCTTCTCCGACGAGGACGAGATGAATTTACCCTATCATAGCCTGTACTTTCCGTTGGCAATCTTCTAGTTGTCTTCGTTGCGGATCTTCTTTTACCTCTAGGAGTGGTATTCGCTGGCGATTTTCTTGATCGAGTGCAGCTACTACTAGATGAGGATGATGATGATGATGATGATGAAGAAGTATTGTTCTCTAACGACTTAGAGCAGGATGATCTCTTAGTACGGCTTCCTCTGGAAAAAGTTGGCCGTCGAGTTGTGCCCTGACCTGATACTGTTGAGGAATAATGCTGTGCCTTGTTTGTCTGGCGCACTAGCCCCTCACCGCTACGCTCCAGCCCACGACGAGTTCTTAGGCCGTTGTAAGACGTTCGTGAAGTCGTGCCTCCTATAATACGACCACTTCTAGAACCAGCAGGAGGTGTGCCAGCTGCAACCCTGTAGTTGTGATTTTCATCTTCATCACGACCTTCTAACCAGAGTGCACTACTTGTTGTACCAGCTTGATTCAGCAGATCTGCTGCAGGAGCTAATGTTTCTTCACCCGCAGGAACTTTGCTTTCGTCCTCCCCATTTCTGCGAAAGTCATTGTCCGGGTCGTAGGTCCAAGGACCATATTGCTGAAACCTCACGTCCCACTCGTATCCACATGTCCACCCTCGGTTTAGAGTCTGCTAGATTGCATCTCGGCCCCCTCATCTTGACCCCTTGCACCTTGTATTTCATGAGAATACAAGGGAAAAGGGTACCAAGATGCCGAGAAAGATGGAGAAAAGCTGCCCTTAATCGGTTCTCCCAATACCAATAGTATCGCATCATTTCATCATTCCTACCTGAATCTTCGTAATCTTGATCTTCGCCAGGACAATCGGAGATCTGAGGGTCTGTTCTACAAGGTTCGCGATCATTCTGATTTTCTCCATGAGATTCATTCTCTATGTCATCTAGGTGTTGTAGGTTCCTCGATGTCGAACTCGAATCGTAATCGGGGACATGGTTCCTCGACATCAAACTCGAATCATTATGATTCGTCGAGTAATAGAACCAAGGGATGTGCGGTAGCTCGGTACGGAGATCGCGACTTTCATCGTACCACCAAGGACCGTAGTGTCGGGATTCTTCGTCCCAGTAGTAGCCACAGTTAGAGGTACCGACAACCCATCTCTTGGAACATCTTTTAGCACTTTCCAGTTTGAAATTGGCTAAACGATGGCGTAAGAGATGGGTTGACGGTACCCATAACACAGGACCAGCCACGGGATTGCCAGTATTCGTAGTAGTCTTTGTCTTCTTCCAGCTCCAGCCAACTCCAAGGATTAGAAGGAGTTTCATCAAGCAGGACTTTCTATCAGAATCTTAGACAGAACTACGCCTCAATCTGGTTCCAGTTTCGGGAGGTCGCATACCTAACGTTTTTGTTAAAAAGCTACATGAAGCCTCTCTTGGCAGGACTAGTACATCCATATTCTAGTTTCCGAGTAAGGACCTGAAAACAGGTGAAAGACGTTCTAGAGATAGTTGACGTTCCAAGAAGCCATAAACGGCGTCTTTCCAGGGATGTCAGTGTATTCGTCGTTGTCGTAGGCGTGCCTGTTCCAGCTGTAGTACTCGAGAATAGCAAGCTTCCTCTCCTCTTCGCTGTTTCTGTGGTCCTCTAGATCCACCTCAACCTCTGAACATGGACGATCCACATCATTTTTAGAGCGCTCCCTGGAATCGTGTCTCGGTGCTTTTGGTAGTGTTTCCTCTGGTGCGTGCTCTGCCTCTAGTAGGGATGGTGCTTTCTCCATTCCATTTTGGGGAACTTGTGGTCGGCGCGAAGAAGACGAAGATGCTTTTTCGATATTGTTACGGAGTATTTGACTTGCCTCTATCCCCCTCTGCCCAACGCGACTTGCTACAGCGACATCTTCACCCTCAGCAACATCTACTACACTCTCCTCTTCTTCGCCAAACCGTCGACTCCTGATGGCGACATCATTAGCAGCTGAACCTTCATCTCGTTTCCGTAGGACGTCTTCGTAGCGTCTCAGATAGGCTATCATGCGTGGTGGACATGGGTCCGCTTCTGAGTCGTAGGGTCCCTCAATATCCTTGAACAAGGTGCCTGCTTTTCGCGCATTGCGAACAGCTCTGCGCTCAGCTCTTATCTGGCTAAGTGGCGTCTCCTGATACAACCAACGAAGTGTTTCGCGCTCTTCTTCGTCAGATGTGGAGCAAACCATTCGCTGTGGACGTTGTTTGTAAGGGCGAATCCGGTAACGACGAACTCGTCTAGTTCTACCTTCAGGTTGTTCGTCATCTTGGATTCTAGTACTTCCACGTTCGCCGTCTCGGATTCTACTACTACGGACACCAGCTTCGCCATCGCCTTCCGCATTCGATGTCCCAATACATTCACCTCCGTCTTCAGGCCTTTCATCAGTACTATCTCCCTCAGTTGCGCCGTCACGCTTTCCTCCGTCATCAGGCTTTCCTCCATCACCATCGGATGAATCGGATGGCTTTTCTCCGTCTTGAGGCTCTCCTCCGTCACCATCGCCCTTAGATGAATCGGATGGCTTTCCTCGATCACATTTAGAGGAATGGCTATTTCCTTCTCCACTACGGTGACCAGGCTTTCCTCCAGTGTCATTCTCAGATCCTCCACTACGGTGACCAGGCTTTCCTCCACTGTCATTCTCAGCATCAGGACCCGACGCACAGGAGGACGAATTAGTGCTATCAGATTCGTGCCTTCCATCTGACTCGAACCTTCTCCGCCTTCCAGCTCTGCGTCTATTCCTTTCTCGATATCTCGTGTGTTGAAAGCTGAGCCACTGGCCTTCATACAGGTCGACTCCGAACCCGATTCCGAAATAGTCGCTGACGTAGTCTAAGCTTCCTTCTGGCGGAAGGCCCGCCTCGGCGCGCTCTTCCTCCACCATCTCATCGTACTCTTCTAACATCATGTTGCGCACAGCTTCCTCTTGTGCGTGTTCAATGCACTCTTCGCGATAACGCCTTACGTGTTGGACAAAGCCGCTATTAGATGATGTTGAAGCCATTATTTTTCAGTCTAACACATATGATCCTCAGCCTTTTTTGCATTTGCTGCGCAGTTCCAGTTGTGCCACTAAATAACAATATCAGGTTGAGGATGGTAGTGAAGAAGAAGAATGTAATATTTAGGTTGAGGATGGTAGTCAAGGATGTAAGCAAGTTGTAACAACTCTTAACGTTAGATTCATCAGTGCTAGCAGACGAGATGTGAGACACAGAAACCGGGTTATGCGAAGACGATTCTGCTCCTATTTCTGGTTCTATGTGGTCATCGACGTATCTCGACGGTGCGGAAGACTCCGAGCAATGTTTGGGACAAGCAGCTCGACTAGAGGAAGTACTCTGGCTTCCACCCGCTGTTGTCCTAGGCCTCGCCGTGCCGTAACGACCCATTGTGAAAGCGCTAAACCCCTGCCCCAGCAGCTTGCTTGATGAAGTGCGATCCTCCTCCGCGTCACTTAGATCTGGAGATAGGAGACGCGGCAAATGACGTGTCCTCTCGTCTCGAAGAAGCAGACGCGCAGAAGAACAAGCACGCTCCGAGGAAGGACGAGGCTTTGGCGCAGATCGGCCACGGACAGGAGAGAGGAGGCTTCGCTCTGGAGAGAGAAGACTCTCTTGAGACAAAAAAAGACTACGGCGTCCTTGCGGTGAAGGAAACGAACTTTCTGATGACATTGACGAAAGGTTAACATGTTCTTTATCTTCAGATCCGGGCTCTTGTTCATCCGAAGATATTGGCGCAGGCTTCTTTGAATGAGAACATCGCAAATATTTCGGGGACCGGGGTGCTGATTCGAATGTCTCCTCAGGCGACGCGCCTCGGTCGTCCTCTCGGCGACTCAGATGACGCACTCGTTTAGTATTGTCTCTATGCCCTGCTCTAGTATTTGAAGGTCGAGTTTGAGTTTCTTTACTAGATGATCTCCCCTTGCTTTCATCTGATAAAGACGGGTGCGGACTGCGGCTCTCATCTCTGTCTTTCGTAAGCTTTCTAGAAGGAAGAGACATGAACGAAGAAGAAAACGCTGTTGGAAGAGGCTCTTGCATATTAGAGTTTCTCATATTCTCAAGCATCGATTGACCAGCTAGTGAAGGCGCATCATCGCTAAGAGCTCGAGGTGAAGGCCAAGAAGATGAAGGAAAAGACGATAATGATGCCGCCTCCAGCAGAGTATGCTTTTCACCGCCTTGTTCACTTGACGTCTCCGACTTGTCATCGCCGCCGTGTTCACTTGACGTCTGCGACTTGTCATCGCCGCCTTGTTCACTTGACGTCTCCGACATGTCATCATCCTGCCCACTTTCTCTCATCACACCTCCTAGGACCGACGGATCCACCAGCTCTGCCTTAGAAGGCGTTCTGGAACCAGCGTCGCTACGTAGTTCCTTGTCGGAGTGTTCTACAGCAGCCTGGACGTCTCGTCGTGCACCCTCGTGGTCGTGTGGTCGTGTATCCGTATAATACGCATCGAATACCTCCTCTGCTTGAGCAGTATTCTCGAAAAACGGAACCCGAGAACTACCTTCAAGACTATGAGGATTCTCAACTATCACGGGTGACGCAGCCGAAGAAGTTTCAGTCGCAGAAAGGCTGGGGATTGGCAACGTCAATCCCGCATAGCTCTGCGGAGAAACAACAACGAAAGACGATGAGGACGCTGTGAGGTCCGCTTCAGGTTCAGACTGATTCTCGCTGACACGAGGTGGAGTAGGAGTGCCAACATTTTCGAAACTACTTCTGGAAGACCTCTGTGAAGGTGTGTTGACATGATCACTTGCAGCAGGTTTGGAATCATGCGACTGGTCAACACGCTGAACCTGAATACTAGATGAAGAAGAACTACTCGTGCCAGGCATCTGTCCCTGGCTAGAAGTGCAACCGCCAGAAGTGGCAACTTCAGCGTCTTGTCCGATTTCCTGTTCATACCTGATTAGTCGTAGGTCGGGGAATACTTCTTCGAGCTTGATTTTGCTTCGAGCTTTTTTGCCATTTTCTTTCGGCGATTTTTTTTCCGGATGATAAGGTTCGTGCCGATTGCCGCTACTCGTCATCTTCACCGCTAGATCTCTACTATAGCCCACCCCACACCCTCCACCTCTTCCCTCGCTGTTCAAATAGCGGGTGCCTGTCTCCTCGCACACGACGTCGACAGCTGTCCGAGGGGGCCTACTCTGGAGTATAACAGGAGCTCTTCTCGCTTCTGCTCTTCCGTCAGCTGCAGAGTCTCCTGGGTTCTGCTCTTCCTGGTTCTGCTCTTCCCCCTCTTCTGCATCATCATCTCCAGAGTCAGTGTCACTACCTTCCTCGACATCATCATCTCCAGAGTCAGTAGCTTCTTCTGCCTCAACATCATCTTCGAAGCGACTCTCTGAATCTGCCTCCTCCTCTAAAAAGAAGGGAATATCCTCCGTCGAATTTTTGGACAATCGGTCTTGAGAAGTCTTCTCCTCATCAGCTTCGTCTACGTCACTCGGAGCACTCGGAGGTAGAGTGTTGTGCTCACCTTCAATAAACCGTGTGTCCAGTCCCTGATCTTCTTTTTCCTCTACATCCCGCACGAACCGTGTGTCCAGTGACGAAGTAGTCGGTAGTTGTAGGTGTCGAGGTTCTTCTTCAATGTCCTCTGATAAAACACCTCCTCGCGCAAGAACTTTTATGTGATCTTGATGTCCTTCGTCATGATGTTCTTCGTCATGTTCTTCGTCATGGCGTTTTTCGTCATGATGTTTTTCGTCATGATGTTCTTCGTCATGTTCTTCGCCATGATGTTCTTCGTCATCTTCTGCATCAGAGTCCTCACCTTCTTCAGAGTCCTCACCTTCTTCTGAGTCCTCACCTTCTTCGGGGTCCTCACCTCCTTCAGAGTCTTCACCTTCTTCAGAGTCCTCACCTTCTTCAGAGTCCTCACCTTCTTCGGGGTCCTCACCTCCTTCAAAGTCCTCACCTTCTTCAGAGTCCTCACCTTCTTCAGAGTCCTCACCTTCTTCGGGGTCCTCACCTCCTTCAAAGTCCTCACCTTCTTCAGAGTCCTCACCTTCTTCAGAGTCCTCACCTTCTTCGGGGTCCTCACCTCCTTCAAAGTCCTCACCTTCTTCAGAGTTCTCACCCCCCTCAAGGTCCTCACCTCCTTCAGAGTCCTCACCTTCTTCAGAGTCCTCACCCCCCTCAGAGTCCTCACCGTCTTCGGAGTCCTCACCTTCTTCGGAGTCCTCACCCCCTTCCGGGTCCTCACCTTCTTCGGAGTCCTCACCTTTTTCAGAGTCCTCACCCCCTTGAGGGTCCTCACCTTCTTCGGAGTTCTCACCCCCCTCAGGATCCTCAGCTCCTTCAGAGTCCTCGCCTTCTTCAGAGTCCTCACCCCCCTCAGGGTCCTGACCTTCTTCGAAGTCCTCACCTTCTTCGGAGTCCTCACCTTCTTCAGAGTCCTCACCTCCTTCAGAGTCCTCACCTTCTTCGGAGTCCTCACCTTTTTCAAAGTCCTCCCCTCCTTGAGAGTCCTCACCTTCTTCGGAGTCCTCACTCGCTCCTTCCTCCACACTATCAGCGTCGTGGCTATGTGCTCTTGCTCTAGTAGACCGTGCTCTTCCTTCAACAATATCAACGTCTTGCTCTGATATACTCTGGGTCTGAACTGCCTCGTCTTCTGCAGCTCCTACCTCCTGGCTTGCGGCGGAACCAGAGTGAGGGAGACCCAGATCAAGATTATTTCCGTTCCCGTCTCCAACGACACCGTTGCTGCTTATCAACATCGTAGCCCCGGCATCCGCCCAAGAGGATGTTCTTGGATCTTCAAACTGAGCTGCTACCTTGGAGGATGTTGCTTGTTCGTTGAGTGTTGCTTGCTCGTTGGACACACATGTTCTTGTAGCCTCTACGCGTACTTCGGTAGCAGTTGCAGGTGTTCCGGTTGGTTGTGGTGTCTCGTTGGACGATGATGCATCTACGGTTGCCGCTGTTCCTGTTCCGGTTAATACTTGACGTGTCCAAGACGTGCGTGAATGCCGTTCCCATAGTACTTCCCACTTCAGGCGTTCCTTGTACAGCCAACCAGCGTTCCTGTTGCTACGTGAATTAGAAGTGGTATGTGTAAGAAGATGTCCAAGATTTAGTGTTAGTAAATGGGATTTTAGTTCTTGCGGAGAACGAAGAGCAAGAGGGATAGAAACCTGAATTAACGGAGAAAACAAGGAGCAATGTAAGAAAGGACAACCTAAACTAGACGTTGCTAAATTAGTAAATTCTACTTCGTTTCTTCATGGTCGTATGAATCTACTGAAGTACTTACGATCACAAATTTCCATGTCAAGCACATCATATTGATTTTTTGCATCTGTGTCAACCTATGATCAAAATCAGGCATAAGTGAAGTTGACAGCATGAACCGGCGGCGCAGTTTGTCGCTGAGAGTCCCGACGATTCGACGTACCTGTGAAAACTTAGGATTGTCGCTATGCAGAGCTGCGGCCATGTTTTCCAGCATACTGCAGTAGTGCTCGAAGTACACACGTGGAAGATGCCACTTCTCGAGCTCGATCGAGTCCTCGTTAATATTCTGGCGCGCCCGAACTTGAAGATGCTGCTCATAGCGATAGCGCATAGCGTAGGCTCGCTGACCTGCGTCCATCGCTAGCACAGTGATTAGCTCGCGCTCACCTAAAAAGAGAGGGTGCTCGCGATCTCTCAATCTCTGGCACGCCAAACGCCTCATCTTCTTCAGCTTCGCACGCTCCACTTCGGAGGTTGATTCCTTCCTCACTTGCACGATAATTTTTTCGAACTCTGAGTCAAACAACCTCTGAGTCTCTGCATCAAACTCGTCGTCTGGAGGTGCGCCTGCATACGAGGTACCCTTTTGCGTACTAGGGTGTCGAAAGGTTAGGGCGAACTTGCGGCACAGCTGTCTTCTTCCCGCTACTCGCTTTCGTCTGCACAGGTAGAGACATCGCTGAATATCGCTGCGACGCAGTTCCCGAGAAGTTCTAGGATGAGGATACGCATCGTCTTTGTGGTTTTCTTCTGCGATTTCAGGACTTTGAAGGCCGATGCTTTGATGCAACTCGTGCTTGAGGTAGGCACGACAAGCACGCCACACCCTCTCACGCGTGACGCTGTTGCGGATTGCGGTCACACAGTACGGCATCATGATCTGCTGCAACGATGGCTCGTCTGCTGGTGCTTCTAAGATCTGCGCCATGCTCGTGATGCGCGTGGGCAGGAAGAGATGTTCCTCGCCGAACAAAGCATCCACTATCGGTACGCAGTCAGGAAAAACTTTTGTTGCTCTTGCACGCACACGCTTCGGCTGCTTTTGTCTCGTCTTACCACTCGTGGTACAACTCGCTCTTGCACGCTTCGGCTGCTCCTGTCTAGTCCTCATCTTACCACTCGTTGTACTACGCCGATCTGCTGCATCAAGTAATTTGACTATCCCTGGATTCATGTCCTGGTACTCGAGGAAGTCAGCCTCAACGATATTCGTTCGTATTGGCTCGTGACGCCCTCGTAGAGGAGTCACGGGGATAGAAAGTAGTTCATTACTTTGCTTGTCTGGTATCTCATACGGCACATTGATTTCCTTTTTCTTTCTTCTACATGGACGTTCATTGTCAGAAGAATCCTCCTCGTTGTCTGCATGGTTACAGCAATCACCTTGATCTACTCGAGAAGGCTCTCCTCCCTCTTTCTCTCCATCCTCGTTGTTGCTGCAGCCCGACGTCTCATCATTACTTTCACTAGGTGGACGGCCAAGAAAGTGTTCATCTGGTCGCCATCTGCCGAAAGCTAGTTCTTTACGAATTCGTTCTGCGTCTGCGGTGATTTCATCGTATAGAGCCTCAATCTCCTCCATCATGGAATCTGGAAAGCTGATAGGAAAAGGATCTCGCGGATGCTCTGTACCAGGACTGGAGTCGGAGTAGCTGGATATACATTATGAACCCAAGCGCATACACCAAACGAACATATTCGGAAATCTTGAGCGTGGAACGAAATTCCATAGCGAGCCACAAAATGGAACGAAATTCAAAATGGAACGAAATCCAAAATGGAACGAAATTCAAAATGGAACGAAATTCAAAATGGAGCGAAATTCAAAATGGAACGAAATTCAAAATGGGACGAAATTCAAAATGGAACGAAATCCAAAATGGAACGAAATTCAAAACGGAACGAAATTCAAAATGGAACGATATTCAAAATGGAACGATATTCAAAATGGAACGAAATGCAAAATGGAACGAAATTCAAAATGGAACGAGATTCAAAATGGGAACGAGACTCAAAATGGGACGAGATTCAAAATGGAACGAAATGCAAAATGGAACGAGATTCAAAATGGAACGAAATTCAAAGCGGAACGAGATTCAAAGTGGGACGAGATTCAAAATGGAACGAAGTCCAAAATGGGACGGAATTCAAAATGGAACGAGAGTAAAAATGGAACGAAGTCAAAAATGGAACGGCTTGCAAAATGAGACGGCGCGCAAAATGAGACGGCATTCAAAATGGACCGAAATCCAAAATGGAACAAATTTCAAAATGGAACGAGATTCAAAACGGAACGGGACTCAAAATGGAACGAGATTCAAAATGGAACGAGATTCAAAATGGAACGAAATCGACGCGCAAAATGGAACGGGGTTCAAAATGGAACGAAATGCGGCCCAAAATGGAACGAAGTTCAAAATGGAACGAAGTTCAAAATGGAACGAGATTCAAAATAAGACGACACTCAAAATGGAACGAGATGCAAAATGGAACGAGATTCAAAATGGGACGAAATTCAAAATGGAACGAAATTCAAAATGGAACGAGATTCAAAATGGAACGAAATCCAAAAAGGAACGAAATGCAAAAAGGAACGAAATTCAAAATGGGACGAAATTCAAAATGGAACGAAATCCAAAATGGGACGAAATTCAAAATGGTACGAAATTCAAAATGGGAAGAGATTCAAAATAGAACGAGCCCCAAAATGGAACGAGCTTCAAAGTGGTAAAAATGGGACGAGATTTGAAACGGTGATGGACCGAAATTGAAAACGAAAATGGGACGAGATTCAAAACCAATGGAACGACATTCAAAATGGAACGAAATAAGGAGCGGAACGAAAAAGAAAACGGAACGAAATTCAAAATGGAACGAAATGGGCCCTATTGAATAGAGAGGGGAACGGCGTAGAGAGTGGAGCGAGCGAGAGCGCTACAGCCATCTCCCTCCACTCTTTACTTCGTCCCCTTCTCTATTTCGTTCCATTTTGAATTTCGTCCCACTCTCTCTCTCTCTCGTTCCATTCTGCACCTCGTTCCGCTCTCTATTTCGTTCAATTTTGAATCTCGTCCCAGTTTCTATTTCGTTCCAACCCTTTTGTATTTCGTTCCATTTTGCATCTCGTTCCATTTTGCATCTCGTTCCACTTTGCGTCCCCTTTCGTTCCATTTTGCATCTCGTTCCATTTTGCATTTCGTTCCATTTTGCATTTCGTTCCACTCTCAAGATTTGGGAATATGTTCGCTGGGTGTGAATTTCGTTCCACTCTCAAGAGTTGGGAATATGTTCGTTCGGTGTATTGTTTGGGTACATAATATACATATGTTGTTCTCGCTAGAAGTACTAGATTGGCCGCTACCCTCCTCTTCTTGGAGCTGCTTCACGACTTCTGGCCTTCGCTTCAAAACGATATCGCTGCAGAGGGAGTAGATTTGACACTGCGCGTTCTTTCCCCTCTGGAGGAGCTTCCTGTCGGACTGGCATCTGCGAACGTAGATTTTATCCCGTTCATTCTCGAGTATGGTGAACAGCTTACGCCGGAACTTCTGTTTGAGGATGCGGTTTGCTGCTGCGACTCGGAGTCGCACTGCCCTCGGAATGGTGGGCAATCCGTACGACCTTCTCCGCAAATACCACGGCAGCTGGTGTGAGATCTCTCTCGTTTCTTGTTCTCTATACTTCGTATATTTTCGGTCCAGCAGACTGGCACTTTTTGAACTATCATTAGCGGTAACTTCTTGGTGTTTCTATGTCCCGTTTGTTGTGCTTTTGTTTTCTCGTCCCCTAGGAGAGAGAGAGACATAACAAACGGTATTAACAAGAACGCCTTTAGTCATGGTCTACCCTTAAAATCATGTGGCACTGTTTCTATTTCTCCATCACTTGAAACGCGATGAGTGATGTCCTCCAAGTCGATGTCGAAAGTAACATTCTTTTTCACGACTGTCTCCTTACTAGAACTTGTCTTAGAGGAATCGGTCCTCTTCAGCTCGGCGCGACCTGCCTTGTTTCTAGAACCCTTTTTAGAACCCTTGTTCGAAAAAGTTGTCTTCGATTTTCTGTTCTTCAGAAGTTCCTCCCTGTTCTTCATCGGTTCTCTTTCCCTGTTTTCTTGCAGACGCAACAACGGTATTCGGACGGTCCGACGGACGATGGCGTCTGGCTGAAACTGCACTAGATCGAAGGCCTCGAGACTGACGTTGTCAACGTCTTCCCCAAGGAAAACACCCGTGCCCCAGTACGGCGCAAGCGGAATTCCCGGTGTCAAACAAGGTCCCGATGTAGTCTGATCGCCAAAACCGTGGAGCCATGCACCTAGACGCTGCTGTCGTAGAGCAATACTTCCATCATCTACTTCAGTTATGCTAGTGCTTGTTGCCTTGTTGAAGATGTAGTTACTTTCAGTCCTTTCGGTATTGATGTTGCGACAATTTGACTTCGGCTTTAGAGCTCAAAACATTTCTATTTCATTTCTTCCCTTCATTTCTTCAGAATTTCAAGAGGGAAACTGCGAGAAATGAGTCGGGGAAAAGAAATATATTGAGCCTTAACGACTGACTTCGACTGTTCGTAATCCGACCCCCTCCCAGTGGTCGTGCAGTCCTAAGTGATGGCTCACTTCTAAGTGGTGTATTAGTCCTCGCTTGAGCTCTCGAAACTACGGACTTCTTCTTCAGAACCATAGACTCAGATTCCTTCTTTTTCTTCGCATTCTTAGATGCGTAGGCCTGGAGGAGCTTAATCCCGCTTTTGAACTTCGCGATGGATTGAGCGAGGTGCGAGCGGACAAGCTTCTTGTTCAACGCCAAAAGACCCGGCGAAAAGTCGCCGAGTCGTTGCGCGGGCTCTCTAGAAGTTCTCACCGCCAGTAGAAGATCTAGTAACGATGCAGAGGATCTGATGCAGTTGTCACCGCCTAATCTGGGCTTCTCACCAAGAAGTTCATCTGATGCAGGAGACGAAAGATTCGTCTTGTTCTTTTTGGAACAATATGCGACTTGTTCACCGTGGGTGACAGGAGGATGAAGAGGGACTACCGCGGCCTCCTTACTAGGCGTCGAGCGACCGAGCGCTTTCGCGACAATCGACCTGCTTGATTGCTCTCTCGCGTGCTTCATGACTAGCTTTGCTAATTCCCGTATCTGTCCGCGAGTCACCCTCAATTTTCGTACCGACGTGACTTGACGTGACTCGCCGTTGCCCTCAACTTTCGAGAGCATGTCTGCTATAAACTTAGCGCGCGGTAGTCCTTGCCGGTCGCCTAGCTTCGGTGCGTCTGGCGTCCCTCGAATCTCCTTAATGAAATTCGCGCTGAGAGACTCTACATGTCGCCTCACCCGCGAGTCTACTGCAGCATGAAGCTGTGGCCGCCAAACGCGACGAAACAGATCAATCATCAACCGGAAACGACCGCGGCAAACACGCTTTCGCTGTGCACTAGTACTGACGCGCCGCGCTCTAGACCTAGCATCTCTTGCTTCCAGCCCTGCTATTCTTCTTAATCTACGAGTTCTTGCTGCGTCTCTGCGAAGGCGTTCCGCTTCTTTCCGACGAGTCCTTGGCGAGCACCTGTGACGAACTAGTTGCCTAGCACTATAAGTGGGCCTTGTAGTAGTTGACGACACATTAGCGGTCCTAGCGGTCCTTGTAGTAGGCTCTGCACGACTGTTGGAACAGCGGATGCTGTTCTTGCTCCCACGACCACTTCTAGATCGCGATGTACAAGGTGGCTTCTTCATCTTCGGTCGCGCTCCGAACTGTCGTCCCTCATCAGTTGTAGTAACAAGAGCGGAAATGCCGCCACTCTCTTGTGCTTTCCGCGCTTCGAGCATCGCAGCTGCTATGCTAGCTGAGAATCCTGGACAACGGACTGTGCGAAAGTAATTGAAGGCCTTTTTGATGTTTTCCTGCGTTTGCTTTATGCGCAAGTTGGCATCTAGTACTGCTTTCTTCTCTTCCATGCTGAGAGTCTTGACGCCTATGATGCTGAAACTTTTACTAAAAAACCAAGCATCAGGCTTCGAATTTTCCTCTTTTTCTTGTTGCGCAAGACGGGAATGCAAATTGAACCACGACTTGCTCTTGGTATTTTTCGACCGCTTCTGGTCATTCAGCTTCTTATTCTGTAGCAATTCCTTCAATACTAAGTCCTCCTTCTTTCTCCTCTTAGTCTCCAAGTTCTCGAGGTGCTCAGCTGTAATCTTCCTGAAAGGCACAACTTTTACGATGCGGCTCAAATCCTGCTGCAAAAATTTCGCGTTCTTCCACTGGAACCGTTCATAGTTCGCGAGACCGATCATCTTTACCACTGGCGGTTGCGAGAAGTCGAGCGTCAATTTACAAGATGAAGCATTTGGATGTTGATGTCGTCCGCGCTGTATTTTTGGAGTGAAAACCAATACAACGGACATCGAATTAGAGCTGGTGTGATTCGATAGTTCACTTGGTGGGACACGCAGAGATAGAAGGTTCTCTTTGAAACACAGAAGATCACATTATGCTTCTTAACCCCAAAGTAAAGTAGTTGCGGATGTAAGTACTTCTAGTTTAGCTTAAAGAAACAGAGTAAATCAGCGCCAAAAAGAACCTATTAAACGACTAAAAAGACGCTGTAAAAATATACCTTGTTCTGTGATGATGGGCTGTGGCTTGGACGATGTTCGCCAGGAGCTTGTAATATACGAGCAGGATTGAGACGAGGTCGACGTTCTTCATCACCATCAGCATCACGGGTGTGCTTGGGCACACCAAAGAGAAACTCCTCCTTCGCTCGCTGCAGCCTCCGCGCCTCTCGTAGCCTTAGTAGCTCCTTTTCGTTCTCCCGGTAGTGTTCTTCATGATAGAGCACGTCTCGTTCGGGACAAATGATTTTTTTCGGCGGTCTCGGCGGCAACGCGGGTCGTGCGTATCGCTTGTCGAGCCAAGGTCTCCACCCATAGTCTCCCCGTTTCAGTCCGTTGTTGATCTTAGAGATTATATAACTGTCATTCTGGAGATCCACCTCCATCTTGAGATAATACATAGAGCGTCAATCTTGAGATCCACATCCATCTTGAGATAGTACATATTCCTAGGAGGGGTCTTTTAATACCCGTGCATCTTAGAAGGCCTCGTTTCCTAGTAGAAGGCCTCGTTTCCTAGTAGAAGGCCTCGTTTCCTAGTAGAAGGATGGATTGGGACCGACTCCCAAGATAACTGAGATTACTAGCAGGGAAGGCCTTAATGTATGCTTTCGTCGACCTCCAAGGAGGCCGGCGAGGCAACTGCATCATCTTCCTCAGCATGAAATAATTGCCGATCTTTTCCATCTTCGCATTACTCCACTTATCGGGCAACAGAGGCATGCTTTTGATGCGATTCCTCCTTAGAGCGCTACTCTTCTGCGTGAAAGAAGAAGAGTGCGCTTCTCTGCCTTTGCCCTTTCCTTTCCCTTTGTTAGAGCTACCGGATGCGGAGCGTCCTTGGGAGCATCCTTGGCCGCGCCTATTTCAAGTAGAAAAGGAGCTTCAAGTAGAAATGTTGAGGATGCTTCCGCTGTAGCCTTAACTTTGCCTCCCGAACGACCTCGGCCTCCACGAACAAGCGGGTGGCCATTCTTGTAGTCAAGATCGTAGAAGCGTCCAAAGATCGCGCGTCCTTTAGCCGTTTCCCATTTCTTTCGCTCCAGCGCTAGCCTTGCTTTTGCGACTCGTCTCCTTATGGTCTCGTACCGCCTAATCCATGCGCAACGCATCGTGAGACTACTCAACGTCTGTCGTCTGTAAAATTCCTTCTAGTACTTAGAACTTCAGATAGTTGTTCGAAGAGGAGGAGAGAACTTCAGATACTTCTTCGTTATAATGGTAAGAAGCTCACACTACTTTTGACCTGATAGATTCATGCACAAGAATCTAGCAGGTACGGAGAAAATTGACTTTGGGAGAAACGTGCCATGCCAAAAGTTGAGGAATAAAATTGGATTTTGACGATTCACAAAATCCTTGATATAGAAGATGTCACTCCCTTCTAGTATATATAAGCACTATCAAAACTAAACTAAACTAAACCTCTGTAGGCCATAGCACATTCGCCGACAAATCTCGTTTCTTTGTCTATTCCGCTCTCAATGTGCGTCCGCCTTGCCGTTTTACCCGAGCCCTTTCTGATCTTAGAAAATATCCAGGATGAGCCAAGGTCTACATCAAGAAAAAGAATCGAGTATATTCAAATGATTCAGCACGATACCTACCGAATAAAATTTGTATCATGTGCAAGGAAGTAGAGGTAGCTAGTGAAGGATAAAGCCACCTGGCCGGGTTATTGCAGGCTTACAAGTTGGAAGACTACTTCGTATAGTCAGATGAAAATGTTCAGTGAAGCACTCGTCTTAATGCTGAAAAGAAACTCCAAAGCCTTCTCCCTTTCTTCTTTCCGCGTGTCGATTCTTCGTTTCTTTTCTTCATGTCGCCTGTCAACCAGCTCTGGAGTGAGCTTCACTGGCGTTATTTGCGAAGTATCCTGCGTGCGCCGCTTCCTATATTGCTTCGGGGCCCATAACACTCGAACGGCTGTGAGATTCCGAACCTGGACGATGTGTGGATTAAACAAGTCTAGTCATACTTATTTACGATGAAGCGGAACAAGGTGGAGGCACCAAAATTCAACTTCAGGAGAACTTGACGAATTACGCCTCATACTCATCATACATACCTTAATATCCATCTACATGCCCTACAATCCGCAAAAAAAACCCGCGCGCCCGACTATCAGAACTAACCGACACAAGCACCACAACGGACCCCCTCGAGCAAACCCACCCCGCCAAGGGCTGGCAGCCTGAGAGCGCTGCTGGCTGGCGTTGCTGCCAGTCAACACAACAACAGCGACGCTCGAGGGTGGCCCGCTTCTCTAGATCGGGGCCGTTTCCGTCGTCCGTTGTCAGCCGCTGGCTTCGTTCTGCCTCAATGAATCTTCTGCCCTTCCCTTGAGAAGTTTGCCCCTGCATCTCGCTACCCCTCTCATCACCGAACCGACGACGCCATGCCCATCCGTCTCCGCCTTCCGCTTCGGCTCTCCTCCCTCTCCCCCTCCTTGCACGGAGAAAGCACACATCGCCAGCCCCGCCAGCCCTGCCAAGATTTTGTCCGAACCGCCACACACTGGCGCGGCCTCTTGCGCTGCAGCCTTCAATCTGCGCCCCTCTCTCATGCATGTGCGTCGGCAGATACACAGCTGCCCCACCTTCGACACGAATTCACCCCCTGAGCCTCAGAAGAAGCAAACACCCAAGAGCCAGACCAAATGCCTGCGGCTGAACGTCGCAGCCCGAGGCCACGAAATCAATAGTCTGGAAACCCAACAAGGCCAGCTTACTTCTTCACGCTTTTCCAGCCGTCATCCTCAAGGACGCCTTCGCCTCTAAGGCAAGCCCGGACTGCGTTACGATCGCACAAGCTAGAAACAAATCTATGCCCGCGCTGTCGCTTATCTGCCCCCATCTTCTCCCGCGCTGTGCGGGTGGCGTGGAGGTGGAGGGATATGAACTGCGCTGGGCGTTGGCGGTAGCATCAACGCCGCAACAGCGTCGCCGCCTCTTTTTTCCGTACGGAATGCCAATAGATACCCACCCACCCCCTCGAAGGTTAAGAGGGTTCTAACGAAGCAACACGCGCAGCCAGATACCGCAAGCGCCACTCTCCGCGAGTAGCGCGGCCGCCGGCTGTCGGCCTCGCGGGTGCTCGTCTGTGTGTGAACCTGCAGCACCCGCAGAGGCCGGCGAGCTGGATCGCAAACCACCCCCCGCACCGAGACCGGCCTGCGCGAGATGGGTAGGGGCAAGAATTGGCGCGGACATTCAGGAGGCGGAGGAGCTCGCGCCCCCGCCAATCGGGCCAGCCTGGCCGCGGGCTGCCCGTGGTCGACGATGTCCGCGCGGGCGACGGAGGTGCCGCCGCCACGGATGAAAGGCAGGCTGCAGGCTGGCGCGGTCTACAGTATACCCTCGTCACTTATCACTGAGTAGATCATAGTCACAAAAAAGTACCCCGCCGCGAAAATGTCTTTTCTCGCCCCTATCAGCAGCGTCCCTCTTCTTCTTCCTTCTTCTAGACACACGACCGCCAGGACTAGGGTAAGATTAGAACTACGAGAAATCCATCGCCAGAAGAACCTTGGGCCCCGTTTTCCCTTCAAAAACGGGCCCAAGTGCAGGTTTTGGAAGATGAGGTCTACTGTGGATGCCTTAAAATAAGGGACATTTGTTCATTTTTCTTTTATTGCGACTTCTTCTTTTCTCCTTGCGCGTTTCCTCGCGCCGTCGCAACCGCCTTCCTATCTTCAAAAGTTTCGCTTCGCGGCGCTGCCTCACTTTTTCGTTGATCTGCTGAATGCGGTTCCTAATGTATCGATGAATCCTGATATTGCACCGCGTATTGTACCCCACTTTCGGAAGACGGCTCTCGAGGCGTGCTTTCACGCGCGCCAGCAAAGGGTGAGTGGGACAGTGCCGAGTACTTCTGTAGCCGTGACGTTGAAGTGGGCGCTCCCACTGTAGGTCCCCATCAAGGGTCAGAGGAAGTTGTCGCGCATCCCGACGACTCATATGGAAGCGACGACGCTCCATCTGAGGCACATATTTCTGGAGTGAAAACTTAACCATTTCTATTTTCCTTCGACTTCCAGGCACGTGACCCAATTCTGGAAAGTGCACATGATGTCTGTCTACTGAAATCTCTTCAGATGCCGCTTCCAGGCTCCCTCCACTCTTCAGATTCGAGCTTGAGGAATGCACTGTCTTCGAGGTTGAAGAATGCCACAGTGAGGGACACCAGTAATCAATGAAGTTTTTCACTGCTGGCGTGGCCGCAAACCCTGCGTCCACTTTCCCAGGTCCAGCTTCTCCATCTGAAAGCCCGCGTTCAGAACCGCTGCAAGCTTGGCCGTTCATAGAAGATATAGAAGGAGATGCAGGAGCCTCTTCCTCGTTTACTTCAGGAGGATCATTGGCAACATCCTTACCTGGACCAACATGATGACCTCGAACCAATAAAACCTCTGCAAGGGTCTCGTCGCAGCTCTGCGCCATCGATTTTAGTGCCTCATGCAAATACCCCTGAAGCTCGCAACGTTGCTCACTCGTCGTGTCATCCGATGAGCCAGGTGACTCCGAAGCATTGTCCTTGATGTCAGCGAAGAACGAGGACAAAAACCTTCTTGCCGAGCAAAAGCGGTCTAGTTCAATTTCTTGATCATCCGATGCACCTTCCACTCCTGCCGTTCCATTTGTAGAAGTTGTAGCTGCAGTTCTAGTTTTCCCTCTTTCTGTTGAAGTAGATGCAGGCTGCTCAATGCGCCGCTTCTCGGCTTCATCCAAGAGTCGTTGCCGTTCCCGCATGTAAGCGAGGAAAAGTTCTGCAAACGACAAGAAAAGCTGCTCATAAGTGCTCTTGTCGCTCTTGACCCGATCAACAATCGTCGAGGCAAGCCGCAACAACGCGGGTGCAACGGTCTCTGTAGTCGGTCCAGCGTCCTCGTCTAGAATAGCAGATGCTTTCGTTGAATCTATCGACTCTGGACGCAAATGCTGCAGCTTTTGGATTTTTAATGCCGTGTAATTTGTCCTCACTGTTCGAAACATCTTCAGTATCCTCACAAGCCAAGGATTACGAAGATAGCAGTCTTGCTCCTCAGACGACACAGCAGAAGCGCAAGTTCCAGTGTCGTGGTCGTTGTTCGTAACATTTTCGTCGTCCTGTCTTGCTTGATGATGTGCATCTTGATCTTGACCTACAACTTCGAGATTCCTTTCGCCCAGAGAAGATGGGATTGGACTACTCCGATCACTGGTGTCGCCTTCACTACTAAAGCGGACCCGCCTGCTCTGCTCAGCCTTATGAGTCGTCTTGGTCAGTTCAGAGCGTGTCACTCCACTTTTAGGACTTCCTCCTAGTAAAAATTCAGCACCGCCGTCAGCACAACCGTCGTCCCCATCCTCACCTGCTTCTGACAGCGCTCGTTCCGATTCGCCGTCGGTGTCGGTCATGATGTCCCTGAGAGACGGCAGGTTCGCGGACACCGCGTCGTCACTATCGTAGCCGTCCTCTAGACCTCCACCACCTCTTGGAAGCTCTTTACTAGAGCTCTCAACAGCGTCGACTTGCAGCTCTTTACTAGAGCTCTCAACAGCGTCGACTTGCAGCTCTTTACTAGAGGACTCAACAGCGTCTACTTGCAGCTCTTTACTAGACGTCGAGTATTGATTCCCTACTTGTTCGTGAGAAATCTCTAGCGGAGAAGATTGATGGCCAGTTGATCCTCCTCTTGGCGGCCTTTTCGTACTAGAGTAATCAGTTGATTCCACAGGCAGGAGCCGTTCCGGAGCACGTTTTGACAAGGGAGCTGCATGGTCGTGGCACGAAGTGGTCTCTTCTTCCGATCGTTGACCTAATCCAACTGCTCCATCATGTGCTTCAAACGAAGGAGCCTCCTCGTCCATAGAAGCCTTCGCTGCCTCTTGCCTAGCAGCCTTAGCTGCCTCCTTCTTAGCAGCCTTAGCTGCCTCTTTCCTAGCAGTTTCTTCCTCACGACGCTGATCCTGAATCATGTCCAACACTGTCCAGAACGGGTTTTTTCTCGATGAAGAACAGGTGTTGTATCTCTTGTACTTGTTCTTCAGCATTTTAGCCATTTTCATCCTTTCAGCTTTGCTTCTAGCAGCTTCCTGAGCCTGTTTTTTCTCCAGCATCTTGAGAAATTTGCGAAATTGTTTATTCTTCAAAAGCTTCTTGATGTTCTTTTCGCCTACTGCGTCACGAACTACTTGCGGCATGAACGCAGTAATTTCGCGACTGAGGTGTGCAGCGTTTTCACTTTTGAAAGCTCCCACTTCTTCAAGGGTTGCGAAACAATGACGGTCCTTGTCCTTTCTTTTGAATAGGTCTGCTTCTGGTACCTCTCGCGTCCGTTTTTTTAGCGAGTCCTTTCGCTTTTTTCTGCGGTCGACTTGCAAAAGGTCTTCATCTTCAATTGGGCTTCTTGGAGATGAAGGATCCATGCGGAAATCACAGTCTACAGGAGGCAAGACAAGACCTTGCTCAACAGGTTTCTCCTCCTTTTCTTCCTCCTCCCACGCCAATGTAAAGTCTGAAAAGTCCGCTCCTCGTCCCGCTTCATACTCTGCGAGCTCCGGCCCCTTGAGGTTGGCGAGGTTTTCTTGTGCAAACTCCTCCCCTTTCTTGATCGCTCTGGCCTCCTCCCTAGTCGGCGTGACACGAGCGGGACTCAAGAACATCATCCAGCCGACCAGTGGACTCGGACCGGTTACGCTAGGCTCGGAACACGGAAAGAAGCTATTCTCGGAAGTCGCTTCCAGAGAAATTCTCCTCCTCAATACAGGATCTGGCGTTGTCCGCGCGTCCTTAATCATCATATTGTTGAGTTTTTTGTTGGGGACGAATAGAGGCTTTCGCACTACTTTCTTGATCCTGATGGACGTCATGCTAAGCTTCTCGAAGCTGGTCTTTCGCATCTGCGCGACCAGCCTAGGTTTTGGCCTCCTCTTCAACGGCGTGTGGAAACTCCACTTGCCTCGCAGTTTTCGGCTTGCGCATCTCCTTGTTGGCCTGTACACAAACCAGAGTCGTTTTATCCTGGAAAGTGGCTTGTTTCGAGGTACCGACAGCCCATCTTTTTGAACTACATCTTTTAGCCTATTGTTCTACGAGGGAATTGACTAAAAGGTGGTGGAAAAGAAGGGTTCTTGACGGTACCCATAACTTGTTGCTAGGCTTTCTTTTCTTGTTCATCCGCCTGTGCTTCTTCAACTTGTGCAGCTTGCGCTTCACCAACCACGACTTCCACTTGTTTTTTTCCTTCGTCACCCAACTGGTGTCCTTCTGCCATTTCCGCATCAGCTTCTTCCAAAACTGTAGGGAAACACGATAATGACCGAAAGCGCCGCGCAGAATATCCATGAGTCCCTGCGCCAACTCACGTATTTGCTCCTGCTCGAGCTTTTTTTCGGAATTTTTTCGCTCCTTCAGCACTGCGAGGGAAGCGGAAATGATATGATCGCTGGTAGCTCCTTGACTAAAGTTGTAGCGGTATTGAAGCGACAGACAATTGGTACCAGCTGGCTGTAATTCCTCCTTCATCAGCGCGAGTTCTAAAGCCGCCTCCGGACTGGGTTCATTGCCACTCTCCCTCTGCAACTGCTCCAGTTCGCGGATACGAGAGGGAGTTAGAGCCACCAAAAGCGCGATCGAACTAGTACTCTTGGTGCAAGACCGTGCATGCTAACGCTAGAGGAAAGACCACCTTCCTGCTCTTCCTGACACTAGTCGAGTCGAAGAGATTAAAGACAGAAAAACTTTCTTAAAGAAATGCAAATGAAGACAAAGAAGATGTAGTCAGTGTGAATTGATTCTGTATTCATGTGATTCATAGAAGCTTATTCTCCAGATGTTGAAACCGACTGGAATTCAGTTTCGACGCTGCTTTGCCACGTACATCTTCAGCTCCCTCATTGGCCGTGCCAGAAATTCCCTCTCCTGCGCCAAGCTCACTTATCTTCTCCAGAATACGTCTCCGCAAAAGCTGCAGTTCGACGATTGAGTTTCCATCACCTGTGGTCCGACATCCTGTGCTCAGCGTGCTCGTGCTTTTTTGACTTGCTGGATCTGCGTCATCATCCTTCTCATCTGCCTTCATTTTATCGTCCGAACAAGGTCCACTTTTATCCGCCTTAATATCAGCCTCGGGTGTAGAAGATGCGGGAGCCACCGGCTCCGATGAAGGTGATGCGCTGATGTTATCGCCCACTCCTGTTCCAGCGCAACGATTGTCCGCTGAAAAAGCTCCTCCAGTCGTGAAGATGTCAAGATTGTTTTCGATAAATTTCGGCAGGTTATCGATCATGTATTGGCACGCTTTTCTGTCTTCCTCCACCTCGACTTTGCGCGACTTGTAGTCCGCATATGCCACGTTGCACTTCTCTTGTAACGGCCTAATCTTCTGTTTGAGCACTTCAAGTTTCTCAACAGCATCAATGAACTGTTTCTGCATTCGTTCGAAACGTTCCACGTCGCTCGTCGGACTGTGGTTTTCAGCGAGCAGAGGACGCTTAAGCAGGCGCTCGAGAAACTCGGCAGCTTTTGGGTACCCTTGGATGAAAGCCGGCGAAGACTCCAGTTTTTTCTGCAGCAACATACTCGCTTCGAGGTTCGGTCTGCGATAGCACCGCACCAGGTCAGTGTCAGAACGCATAGAGTCCTCGATACGCTTTATCTGAGCAGGGATCTCTGCGTCCTTCAGCTGCTGCAAGGCCAGCAATTTTGGATGATACTCTTGCGCCAACGACTTCTCGAGAGCGTTCTCCCGATTGGTCACTCCTTTCACTCTTTCACGCAGCACCTCGAGCCACCGCTTGCGCACGCGGTGCTGCTCCTTCGCAATACGTTGATCGGTGTCGTGAAGCTGCAGCCACAATTGGAGACGGATCTTGGCAAGCGTCATCTCCTCTGGCTTGTCAGAGGCTCCTTCGTGATCGCAGGAAATAAGCGTCGACGCACCAGTTGTACTTTCTTTCCTTCTGGGGACGCTGCCTGAAGACGTCCCTGCTGTAGGATTCGTCGAAGAAGTAGCAGCGCTCGTCCCAGTGACTACTTTATTGCGACTCATGTTGTCAGTACTGTGCTCACAACTCTTTTTCTCCATACTGCCGTCATTCACGGATTCTTCTTTTGCTTGCTCCAGTCCTTTTGAGGAGGTTGACGGTGTAACATTACTAGTTGTCGGCGATCTCGTCTCTGATCCACCACCCGCCCTACCTGAGGAATTCTTTTTCTTCTTCATGTATTTTTCTTCAAAGAGCTCCAGTGCTCTGGCACGTTTGTCGTTCGTGCGCGCAATGGAGTCGAAGGCGAAGCGTTCGATGACGGCTTGATCCTCTCGAAGACCTTGACTAGGATCTTGCGTTAGAGCACAAGGCCTCTCCCTCATCTGCTTCCGCTTTTCTTCTTGAAAACAGTTCACAGATGGGCCAAGAGACGGATTAATAAGTGAGGCCTTAATTTCAAAGGAGCAAGCAACGGTCCCTGGGTAGTGAAGTCGCAATCTGGCGCGAAACCGCGATCCTCTCGTTCCTGCTTCTCTAGTTCGAAAGCCACATGCGCCACACGCGCTTTTGCTGCAGCAGCATGTTGCTCTACCTGGCAGTTGAAGAACCAAGAAGTAAAAACTCCCTACTCTAGTACACCGAGTCAACTGCCAAGATGACTAAGAAAAACAATGTCTACTACGTCAAAGAGGACAAACCCTCACCGAGTACAAGAGGCCACGCTGTTCCTGTTGCTTCCGTGACATCAAGTAAATGAGCTAAAAATAGTAATAGTTCACTTTATCCACAAAATGTAAATGTCGGCGTACCATTTGCTCCACCCGCACTTTGCTCTGCAGGTAGCGCTCGCGGTAATACAGCCACTGCCGACCGACTGGCCATCGGTTGTGAGGTGGAGTCGGACTCATCAACTCCAACATCTCGTCATGCGTCGGCACCGTCGCTGGCGCTACAGTATTCACAAAACCATGGCTCCGACGATTCGTACAAGTCCTGATCCAAGTAGCAAGGTCCATAGACGTCGCTGAAGCTGTCCACCTGGTGTGAGGAGGACATCCAACTTGCAGTAAATAGAAGACAAAAACAAAAGCATGATCGAATTCGAACCACAAAAGTATGATCGAAATGCGCCTGGCAGTCATGGCTGCTACAAGAAGAAAAGCATCTGCGTGGTGCTATCCATTGACGTTCAGTGGATGCAAACGGGGTCCACGAAGTAGTACAAAGAACTCATCACATAAGTACTTAGACAATGAATGTCCATGATCCATCAACTCATCACATACTTAGACAATGTCCATGATCATGAGTTACCTGGCGTCTGCAACGACCGGAATGCTGATCAGATTGCCCGCTTCGTCGTGAATCACCTCCCTTGCAAAGCGAAACGTAGCGATGCCTACTGGTTTATTAGGTCTCCCTTCTGGTCGAAGATTTGTATAGCTGTAGCAGTGCCCTGTGTCTTCGTCGCAAACGTGGTCCTCCGAAAGGTTGCCTTTGTCTTGCGCAATCATCCTCAGGCCGTTGACGTTCTTGGCCACACTAGCATCAAAAACTTGGTCGAGGGAGTTCGTGTGGTGCGCGTGCAGATAGACCCGCTCTAGCACGTCCCAGCCTAGCTTGCTATCCTTCGTTTTGGTGGCGAGACAAGAAAAGAAATCCAATCCGAAGTCGCGAATCTGGGATCCAACTGGGTACCGATCGTCTCTGTTCGATCCAAGCATGCGGCGATCCGTGAGCACCTCAGCCCAGACCAAATGATAACTGCACTTCATCATTTTTTTCGTCGTATTGAAGCCGCTGGCGTCTGACACGAGAACATTCAGTTCCGACAGATGCGGAAACTGTTGTTAGAGCTATAAGACAGGTGGCCCATCTTCAGGTCAGCAGCATCTTGTTGGGTCTGTCATGTGTGTTTGAAAGAAACGGGAGGACCAAGACGCCTGCGAAGATAGATTTCTTCTTGTACAATTGCACTTACAACTGTTAGTGCTTAGAAGATTCATGCTATGATGCATTGACAATTTAGTAGCCGTAATGTTGGTGCATAGCCAATGCTCTAAGTTTCAAAAATTCGCCGGGAGACAGACTCCACTCCGGATGGTGAATCACGAAGGCATTAGGTGGCCGCGTGTACGTGCCCAAGCCTTCCCAGTTCACCCAGCAATTCATATCCAAGTCTTCCGCGTATTAGAGCCACAGCGTTGCATCTTCCTGGACAGCATCATCTTTGGGTGCTTCTCTTTCATTAAGTAGAAAAAATCCAGGGATGATGCTGAGAGTTCAGTTCCACCGCCCCTTTTCCCCCGTATAGGTCTCCCCTTTATTATAGTCGTAGTGAAAAACTTCTAGTCGTAAATGTAAGGATGAACGCTTGTTTGCTTTTCCACCATGTAAGTCGGGATTTTGTGGGTGTAGAGCCACCCCAAATACTCTTGCAACAGTGTTTGCACTTCCGGAGTGTCTGGGAAGTTCCATTTGCCGGTCCGCGTAAACGGGTTTTTTACCGTCCCTGTGAGACTCGGATGCGTCATCTCGTCACCCCTGGCGTCCCTATCAACGTCATGCTTCGGTTAGAACTTCTACCAGCACAATAAATCCACCTTGATGACGCGCATCTTGGTGCCTGTTTTCCCCGAAGAAACGGACCCAAGATGCTGACCATCTGTGAGATGAAACGGACCCAAGAAGCCTTAATTGAGGAAAAACTCACGAATTTCTTGGAAGGTGGCCGCTTCGTGCTCATCCATGAAGTAGGCTAGGCGATTGGCAGCCGCTTCGCATCTAGCAATTGCTGCCAGTTCCTCCAGAGCCTTCTCTTTCATTTCATCGCTCACATGTCCTAGGATCTTGTCTTTCAGAGACCTGTAACTCGTCCGACCATTAGCGCTCAAAGCATTTCATTCCTCGCCTTCATTTCTTCAGAATCCCAAGAAGGACAGACACTGCGAGAAATGTTGACTTGATGTAGCATATTTAGTGATAAAGTTGTAACCCAGATGTAAGTGATTAGTAGAAATGAAATAATAGAAATAGAAATACTTATATTGTGAGCCTTAATACCACTGCCGTCCTTGTGGTTGCTGTCCTCACAGAAGAAGATGCCCGACAGCTCGACGAAGATGTCTTGTCCTTGGATTGGGCAACCTGGTAAAAAGATATCCCCAGAAGGCATTATGTCGACACGGCAGAACTCCGGCTGTTAGAGCTCACAAGGGAGAGCTTCTTCAATCTTCATGGAAAAAATTTATTTACTCCATAGTAGTTGTCAACCTTGATGATTCTTACTTTCTTCAAGTGCGGGAAGTTGTTTTTCTCAGAATTCTTCACTTGGTATGCCAACATCATGGAGAACGTACATACTAGGTAAGCTATGAAGAGGATGAATTATCGTAACCCTTAAGGTAGTGGCTTCTTCACTGGAGGGCGTTCTTCACCGCGTCGTCCACGAGTTCGCTTGTTGAGCCTTCTTCCCATGCCGTAGTCATTTCCAAACATGTACGAGCTGAATGAATCAGAGTCAGGCAGGCTTTTTCTAATCCCCCACTCCGGCCAGCAAAGTCCTATCGCGGTCACTGGACTGGACGGCGCAACACCCAAGGGAAGCCTCGCGACCGGGCACCCGTGTGCAGCGGTGAAATTCCGCAAACGTATCGTACCCTGAAGCAGAATTCCTCTATGATGTACACGTATGTAGCTGAGTCGTTGCGTTCTCCTGTCAGGGTCGGTTGGGTATTCATACCCATACCGCGCTGCAGCAAAAGCGTCCTCACTGCGGAAGTGCAAGTCCGCATTCCTGAGATTCAGATCCTTTCGCACATTGGCATAATTCTGGACGTTCTTGGCAATGGAGGATAGAATCTTCTTCGTCTTGCCGTTTGCAAATGGGTAGACTCCCTTCAGTCTGTGATCGTGAGCAGTCCCACGACTTCCACTGTACTCGGGAGCGTCCTTCTCAGAGAAGCCGCGATTGTAGTCGTGATGACGGGAGCCTAATACTCTTTTGTGAACTTTTCGAATAGCACAGATCTCAGGGTCGTTCCGTCGCTTACCTGCACTAGTGTTAGACTGGTCTTCGTCTTCACGCAACTTTCGCCGTTTCTTTTTGGCTTCTGAAGAAGGTGTAGTTGTAGTTTGTTTCTCTGTTCGTAGTTTTCTGTTGGCCATCATGCTACGCGTTCTAGCTGGCATGCGTTCGAAGATTTCGTCCTCGCTGCCGCTCATCATCATGTCCTCCTCACTCCACGCAGTGGTGTCCGTTTCTGCATCCACATTTTCTTCCTCTATGGTCCATGTATCCTTCCCATAGCCTTCACCACGATAATCCTCGAAGATTAGAGCCTCACCCTTTCCATCCAGTAGATCCCTTGCATTGTGTCTCGTCCCGTGTGATGTATTATTGGGTTGCATAGTACTGTACTATACGGTACGAACTACAACTACACTCTAATAAATAGTACTGTAGGTACACTCTAATAAATGGGGGTGAACATTGTACTACAAGTATATTGGGCTGCATAGTACAAGTTGTATGGAGGGATGATCTCTATGTAATTATAGAGATGGATGAGGGGAAGCCTTAAGAAGAGGTCCTCTACTGTCTTGTAGCAGTCGTCTTGCAGTGCTATTCCAGGCAGTGTGCACCATCGGATTCCATCCATCAGAATGTCACCGCGTACCCAAGTCACGTCTTTTTCTCCTGACCCGATCGGAGGGACAAAGACGCGGACGTCACCCGACCGACTCGAGACGTGGACCATCGCGTGCAAGTTCGGAAAAACACTGGTGCGGAACGTGAGATCACGCGGGGGCCTTAGTCTTGCATCAGGGAGTTGCGCTACCGTAACGCCACTTGGATTCCAGCCTCTTGCACTAGCGCACTTTACCGAGCCGAAGAGCCACACTAGACGAGCCGGGCAAATGCTAACTGCGGTTCCCTTATCATCGTCTCTGTCGGGTGGGGATCTAGCGCGGCTCATGTTCGCCGGTTCATCCTCATCATCTGCTTCTACCGCGTCTTCCAAGGTACTTGTCCTACCCTTTCCCGTAGCAACGGCCTCACGGAAGCGCTTGAGCCTGGCTTCACAAAGTTAGATGCAGAGACCACTCAAAACCAATTGTATACCAATTGCATTTGACCCAAAACATCTGATCAATCTCCGGTGACACTCTAGTCCAGATACATAGGCATTCAAGCGCCAAGTAAATGAAGGTACTTAGTCTAAGGTAAGTCAGTCTAAGGTAACGCTAATCATCAATAATACGTTATTAGTAATACTACTAAGTAGGATAAGCTAACGTTATTAGTAATACTACTAAGCTCAGCCTAAGGTAAAAATTAGGAAAACCTCTTGGGCCTTAAATTTTAGGGTGTCGAGCCTTGCTCCTGGCTGCGCTTTTAGTACTTCGCTGAGAAGTGCAACGGGGCTCCGGATCAGTCGGCAGAGGGCGGCTTTCGCACTCGATCTCCACGGTGTCTGCAAAATACATTAGGGGCCTCTGCATCACGTAGTGGGGATCGAAACGTCGCCTCCTACTTCGGGAATGACTACTTGGGAGGCCGAACTGTCGTCCTTGTGCGGATGCCAGAGGAAGCGCCGCTGTCGAGAAGTGGAGAAAGTTAGAGCTAAATAGCTAGGCTGTATTTAGAAGAATAGCGGCTCTTATTAGGAGCACTTTAGAGACAGGACAGAATTTGGAGCAATTTAGAGAGCTCTATTTAGAAGTGTTTTCCTGCTTTTCCCGTTTGCTTTCATGCTTTTCTCGTGGTTCCTTAGCAGGAGAGAGGCACGAAAGCAAACGGGTACAGGAACGCGCCTTTCCTGACCTACCCTTAAGAAACGTTGGCTTGTATTCCCTCTTCGGAAGATCAGGGCGCTCGAGAAAAACTTCTCCGCTTCGCCAGCACCAACGCACCAAGTACCCTAAAGCACCGAAGGGAAGCAACTCGTCACTGTCGTGTTGTCGTTGACTGCTAGCGTTAGAAAAAAAGCTATAATTGTAATTCCTACGAAAATAAACGTGCATCTTCTTATTGAGACCTATCGACCTTACCTAGCTGCTTTCATGTCATGGCGATTCATTCATTCGTTCGCATAAAAGATCTGTGTAGACTCCACCAGGTGGGCCGTGTTTTTCCAAAGTTTTATCAACGCCAAAAAAACAACTGGGAATCTTTTATGTCATGGTGATAACACTTTAGCTGCTTTCATGTCATGGTGATAAGTTTAGGCTAGGTGTGGGCCTACCAGGAAAACTGGCAGACATGAGTGGCTGCTGAAGGTCGTAACTCCAGGACAGAAGAAGAAGACATCGTGCCGGTAGGCGTCGTGGCGGTTCACGGTAAAAAGCGGCATCGCAAAAGCTTTACGCATCGGATTGCGCGGATGTCTCCTTATGTGTTCCTGAAATAGGTGATCCTCCTTATCTGCCCACTCTAACATTAGAGCTCACGAAGACCATTTCTTCGGGACGAGGCCATTCCTGGAGATCATTGTTCCCTAGAGGGAAACAGAGGAAAAATATTAATAAAAGGCGCAAAATTACAATCTTTGAAGGTGCTAGGCACCTTGGATAAATAAAAATAGTCTCACAGGAACTGGCATAAATCTCCTTATACATCTATCCTAAGAAAGAAAAACACAGAGGAAGACAAGCCTTGAAGCGGAGAAAACAGTGCTTGAAATGAGAGTAGTAGACATCTACAGGTATAACAGAGAAAAATGACCCTTCGAAACAAACTAATTCTTTTGAGCCTTAACAAAAACGCCAGCATCTGCGGACCCATCATCGCTCTTTCGTGCGCTTCCGCTGTCCCCTGATACAAGGGACAACGACTTGCTGACAGACTCGTGGCAGTCTTCCTCAGCTGATCACCATCTGGTTTACTAAACGGCGTAATAGAGGAACGCTTTAGAAGAAAAAAATGTTAATGTTGGATAAAACAAATTCTAGTCAACATGAGTCTCTACATACTACGCACGACTACAGGGTCACAATTATGATCTCTGATTGGAGAAGATGTACGTAAGTAAGTACCTATCTGTACTGTATAGAGTGGGGGTCTCCACTTCACTAGCGGTCAATGTACGATGGAAAAAGATGGGAAAAAAATGTCAACATATCTCAAGTTAGAGTCCGTCTTCCATAAAGCTAGTCTGTCCTCGCTGGGGACTTTGCGGAAATCGACGAAACCATGCAGAATCTGGAAGCGCCAGTGCAATGTTTCACAGGCCAGCTCTTAGAGGGCACCCTAATCCATCTTGAATATCATCCGGAGACCTCTTTTCCCTTGGAATAAAGCGTCTCTCTTAAAAGGATAGCTTCTCATTCATTCACTCATTCATTCATTCACTTACCTGTTCTTGAGGTATAGTTTGACGCGAGGGGACGCAGTGTCGTGGGTAAGGATATTAACCTTAAAGTTTCGAAGCCTTAAAGTTTCGAAGCATCGAGGGTCTTGTTCTTATCCGAAATCGTGCACTCGTCTTTGACGGTAAGTCGGTCGTAGAATTCATCTCGTCGATTCTTAAACCTGCGCACCGCACGCGGCACGCAGTCGCCTACTTGGAGACCCTTCCCGTAGATCAGCAATGGCGAAAGCAGCCTGTTCGCGTAGAACTCACGCACGACGTCACTGGAACTGCGCAACACCACTTCCAAGGTTCTGTTGGACTTGGAAGAGTTGGAAAGATTTTTATGGTCATTGTTGTAGTACTGGTGTCTCCTTCTACGCGTCCCACAACGACCACCCAGTGTCGTAGTTCTCGTCCAATGCTGGTCCTTGTTCATGACAGCTTGCTTTCTAACAAAACGGAAATATGTCGCTCTATTTCCTTTGTTGTGGTCGTTGTAGTTTCGCCGACCGCTCCAGCATGAAGCTCGTGATCCTCGTATCGGTATCCTATACTCTTTGGCCCACTTCCAATAGACGCCGTTTATTTCGCGAGACAAGTTCTCAAATTCTGCTCTCCTCCTCGCGGCGCGAGAGCGGCGACCACCAGACGGCACAGATGAACGACCACAGAGGAGCGCTAACGGCGGTTTCGGTTGCATCGTCGCGTGAAAGCCCATATCTTCCGAGAAGTTCAGGATCGCCTGGTCCCGGTCGGCTTCGAGAGCAGCTATGGTCTCGGCATCCGCTGTGCCATACTGAGGTCCTTCAGACCTCCCCAGGATTCTTTTAACAATGTTGATTCCTTCCGTGTTCTGCTTAAATGTGTCCGGCGAATGCTTCTCTGGTGCATTGTCGAGCAACGCAAAAAGCACAAGTTTTAGCTTTCGCCGTCTCTGATACCACTGCTTCAAGTGATCTGCATAGATCTTCCGTTCGCCAGCCATTTTCATATCAAATGAGATCATCAAAGGACCACACCTTCTTGGCACCAAATCATTGGGCAAAATGTTTTTCATAGAAGGAAGACGTTGACGTCTTATGTGAGACTGGAAGGTGTTCGCCTTCGAACCACCTGACTGCACCTTCGCCTTTGAACAATTTCTTACAAGAACTTTCGGAGCACTTCTGGTTGCTATAGGGCTTTGAGAGCAAGTAGGGCTGTCCGTCGGCGTGTGTCCCTCCTCCGCAGGCATGTCCTTCAACAACGTCGTGTCCTTCCGCAACACCTTACTCGAACGAGCTGCTATATCAGTAGATACCCGTCTGGTCCTTCTGGGCGGCCGCTTTTTTTCTTGGTCTGCGTCTTGAGCAGGTGAAGAGGCGCCTTTCGAGTCCGCGCTTGCAGAGGGTGATGAGTCTGTGATGCTCGGTGAAGCCGGTGCCCGACAATTGACGATTGCTGGAGACAAACCCTTAGACTTGATACTACTTGGTGCATCAGATCCCGAGTTGGAATCCTTGGAATCTGCTCCACCTTTATCCCCGTGTGTTGACCCACGAGCCCCAGCTGTGCCAAATGTGCTTCGTCCTTGACCTTGAGGAGCCTTGCTCCTCTGGGACATCGATTCGGAACATCTACTAGGAAGCAGCGCACCTCGACTCGGTGGTGGACAACTTGAAGACGAGCTTGGAGTTGGCGGATCCTCATTCGGGGCTCGTGACACGTGCTTGTAGCGTTTCGCGGCACCCCTCTGAGTGCCAGAGTCAGTCCCTCGCAGTGCCCCGTCTGAGGGTCGCTGCTTGCTTACCTGAGTTCGCGGCAACATCGTCGTGAAGTAGTATAACTAGTGCTAGCAGTGTACTACCCAATCGTGGGGTATAACTGTGATATCGACACAAACTCAAAGTGGTGTCTCTACCACAGTCTACACACTAAACACAGTAACGGCACACCAACGAATAATGTCCATGTCTACTATCGATACGCCTTCTAATCTGGTAAATCGTATACGTACAACAGTCCTGCGTCAAGAATCAGCTAGCATCGTGAATCAACTACCTTTCTTCACTCCTGCTTTGAAAACGATACAACATTCAAGTCAAAGATAGATTATGGTTAGGTTAGGTGTGGGCCTACCAGGAAAACTGGCAGACATGAATGGCTGCTGAAGACCCAAAAACAAAACTACGTCCTAGAGCTGATTATCATTACACAATAGCTACACACAAGATAATCCTTTGAACAAGATAGTCAGAGATGATCCTCATACAATAGCGAGGTTGGCCTGTGCTCCTTGAACTTGCTGGATGCTAATACTGAACTCGTTCTATTAAAGTACTTACTACTAATCCTACGAAGATACTCCTAATCCATTCCTATCTAATTGCCGAAAACTTCCTATCCTTCCTGGAACAAAGTATACGCAGATACTTCTTTTTTACACAAAAGATTTATCCAACTCGCCTAGCACTTCCAATCATAGTACAAAACTACTTACTTATAAACATCACTCAAGTGAGGGTCGTGTAAATCATTTTCAAAAAGCGGATGCTCTCGTAATCCGTCGTACATCAGGTACTATCTTTTTGTGGAATCAATCTCTTTTCGCTATCCTGGCGGGAGGCCCGTTTTTTATACCTATCTACAAGTCTAAGAGCTCCTAGAAGTTACTATCAAAACTGATCATGTAGGGTGTCCACTACCAGAACAAAGTGGTCTTTATTGGCGATAAAGCCCCTTAACCAAGTAGATTTTCACCTGAACCCTGTAGTGTTTGGTCGATTTTGAGATTCGATGGATCAAAGCGGCAAATTTTTGTAGTAGAAAGTGCTATGATGTAGGATGTAATTCAAACTAGTCTGTGCTAATCAGTAAGATGTGATGTGACAGGACAGAGCACACACCCAGTTATGTTTTGCTAGTGAGAATAGATTTCATGCACCAAGCCATTTTGCATGAAGCACAATGTATTGACACTGGAAAAAGCACAATATGAATGTGATGAATATGATGCATGCTAACCAAATACTGAAAAAAAATAAGACTGCCAGTAGCAAGCCGCCTATCTTCAATTCAACGTGTCTTATCACTTCTTCAACAATGGCTTACGTTCTACGCCGTTGCACCACAAATTTAGGCGCCATGCATCCAGGCTCTATTGACCGATAATTTTTCTGATATGCACGTAATACTTGCAGCGAAGATGTAGCAGGCCATGCTTGCAGTCAGGACGAAAGTCACGCTGGCAGAGGAGGGATCATCATCATCCAGTAGTCAGAACCAGAACCACATAGGCACGTCATCTTCAATAAGATCTAGAACGATGAGTTAAAACCGATATTGATCTTCATCTTGTGCAGTCTTGGCACCTCAAAAGTGGATCAAATAACAGCATCCGTTCACCAATTACAGTTACAAATTACAAATTTTTCGAATCGTTCGACGCACCAGCTGGGGCTGCTGCTTTAGCGAAATTGCAGTATACTCAGGTGTACTGCCGCCTCAGATTGCAGTGTACTCAAGTGTACTCAAGTGAAGGCTCTGTTCGGATGGCTTGCACAGGAAGATCTTCACTGTTCGGATGTCTTGCACAGGAAGAACCCCAAGGTGGATCTTCACTTCACGGATCTTCCTTTTTGCAATGTGTTCTTATTTTTCTAAACTTGAGAGATCAATTTGAACAGACAGAACACAAGGAAGAGACTTGCTCTGCCATTCCCAACAGCAGCAGTGGCACTCCACGTAAATCTCTTTTGACTTACTATCTGCTCCAACGTTTCTTTACAAACTAGTACCCGAGGATTCACACATTTTGAACCCCATTTCTTTTTCTGAATTCTTTACACAGCGTCGTAGCAGTTCACGACTCATGTTGTCATTACAGTTCCGGCTGCATGAAGAACTAGATTCATTCGGTAATCGGGATTACTTTCATTTTTAGCATATTTCCTATCCTCTTACATGATGACTAGTTTCTTGTTCATTGCGAAAGAAATGTCTGTTTTTAATAGCACTACAATAACGGTTGGTTCTAGATGCACTACTTCAAAATCCTCAATGAATAAATTTTTCGTGTTGATGAGAGTTATCGGTCATGTCGTGTTAGTATTGTACACTAGTAGTACCATCGTGGTTCATTTCTTAGACATACTATGCAATATCGTTAGATTTCAAAATTTGACTATTCGGTTCTTGTTCTTGCACGTTAATAATAATCACGTCGTTCTAGCCTAATAAGCGAATTCTGTTCCTGCGATATTCCAATGATCTCAAAGCTGCTGTTTCTGTTCCCTACGTTGATATTGATAGTGTTCTTTGCGCGTAACAAGTGTTATTTCAATCACAAGCTGTACCTATTGGTCGTTCAATTTTCGTTGAATTTCAGTAGATTTCCAAAATGTAAGACTAATATCACTCTCAATCAAGTACTCCTGTAGAGTCCACTTCTATTGTTCTATTCATCTTTCAGTAACATCTTCAACTCCTCTGCGAACAAGTAGACTTAGTCACCGCCCTTCAATCGGCCATCGGTGACATCGTAGCACTTACCTGTCATGTCGAAGTAGCGGCTTGGCATGGGCTTCTCATACGGCAGCTTGGCCTCTGCAGCGCCCGCAAGCATATCCGGTTCAGCTGGTTCGCAGACTCGAGAGAACTCAACGTAGTTGAAATACTTGGGGGAACCTGTAGTAGAAATAGTGGTGGGAGTGGTGTACCCATTGAACATGATGAGTTGGAGATGAAGAACTTTGTTTGTTTGGGGATGAAAGTAAAAATCGTCCATCAGAAGTACCCGTAGACTTTTACGCAGTTTCTTCAGTCCTTTCGTGCAGCTACTCTATGTTCGTTGTACTCCTCAATACTGAAATTTAATTCAGAATACTGCTACTGAGCGAAACAACAAGTGCATCCTCTTCCAGCATGACAAGATACTTGTTACTGAGCGAAACACAAGGAGAGAAATTAGCGAGTTAGGTTAACTAACTTAATCGGCAGTCTTGTTAATTAACGAGTAGAGGTTTGCGTTAACTAACTTAACTAACTGAATTAGCGAGTAGTCTTGTTACAGAGGAATTACTATGTTACTGAGCGAAACAACAAGTGCATACCCAAATCACAGTATTTCTTGGCCAGCAACTTCAATGGTGTATCGTCCTGCGAAGACAGCAAGTTCAGCGTTGCCATCACCCTCTGGAACTGGTCGACGGTTACGTGGCCCTGGTTCGTCCTGTCAAAGTCCTTGAATGCATTCACGAAGAGGATACCTGTTGTATTTTTGGTTTGCGTTTCGGATAGGATAGGAAGTGATTTTTATGATCTTCCTAACGTCAGAGGACATAGAGTATCAAGGTTCAAGGTTGATCACAAGGACCAGACGCCGCAAAGGATTCACGAAAATGATCACAGGGTAAACGAATAGAGGTTTGCGTTTGATGATCTTCCTAACGTCAGAGGACATAGAGTATCAAGGTTCAAGGTTGAGTCTAAGGCACTGTAAAGTGCTGCTCCACGTCGAACAGGGCGTTTTAAGAAGCTTCTCGATGTCCTTTTCAAGAGGTGAAGAATAAAACCTCTCTAGTAATAGAGGTCAAATAACAAGCAAAGAAGAACTACATTACTACGTTTCCTCGACACAAGCAACAGTCAGTCACAGTACTAAACCTCTCTAGTAATAGAGGTCAAACTCAAACCAGCATCAAAGAAGAACTAATAGTACGTTTCTTCGACACAACGAGTCGGATGTTGGATTCGATATCATCGATCTTTGCTTTCTCCTCGTCGGACAACTCAAGTCGCGACCTACGGCTTGGCAGAGTGGCAGCACTGGTTGGTAGGGAGACGGTCGCCAACGGGTCTTTGTGCACTTGGTCATAGGTGAAGGCACTGCCGATAGCCTCACAGAGTTAGAAGGAAAAGAACTAAAGACAAAGAGAATGTATGAGTGACTACGGGAGGTATTCACGTCCGTATTACTCAAGAACTGGATAAATACTGTCCTTCTAGATTCTACTTCCTTCCTCACCATAACAGAATGCTTGGTAGTTGAACATGGTCAGGTTCAAGTCCTCCTTCCTGTACATTCCCTTCAACTCCTCCATCTCTTCAGGCCGAAACTTCAGCCCGAGGATACCTGAAATAAATTCATGGGAATCCAATTAGATCGTTAGACATATAGCATCAAGGAAGGCCACGAAGGTGAAAAATAAAACCACATAAGCTTAGTACCGAAGACGGTGTCGAGGTTTCCGATAGTGCAGAACCCTTTTCGCAGAGGATCGAAGTCTTGAAAGTACTCCTTTGGCCTGTGGTAGATTTCGTGGAGATTTATTTCATACCTTGTTTGTTACTTCCAGTTTAATGGTAGGAAGTCATAGTCGGAAATTGTGTTCGTCATGGTAGGAAAAAATGTATATGTATGTTTTCAGTAGTAGAGTCCAGTAGTCTACTTTCAATTCCAGCCGTCTATTCAGTCCAGTAGTCTATTTTCAATTCCAGTAGTCCTCTGTAAAAAATTAAAATTTCACAGTACTTGATTCTGAGTTCAATAAGCTTTGCTGTGACACGCTCGAGGATATTGTATTTTTCGTGGCTCCAGGATTGTGTTTCTGGCGGGGGAATAAATTTCGACGTTGGCACTGGCGCATCTTTCACAATGGCTGTTGGATCTGTCACTTCCTCGTGGAGGGCCTTGTAGTTGACGTTGCCTGGAAGGATCATAGAAGTAAGAGGATTATAGAAATAAGAGGTGGATATGGTATAAGGGGTATAATAAGTAAGAGGTGGATATGGTAATGGGATAACGATAAGAGGCAAGTATGACAAAATAAGAAGTATGTTGAGAAAATGATAGAATATCAATATCGCTTGTAATGACAGAATGTCAGTATCCATATTTATAATGCATGGGAACAAAAGGATGTTGACGTAGTACTAGTAGAAGCGATTTCATTCTGGTCAAAGTATTCAGTTTACAACTCTTGAAAATATTTACTCTTGAACGACGGCAAACAAGCTTTAGCATTTAAATGTCAACATGACTACCTTCCGGATCCCTATAACGGTGGATGAGCAGTGTAATTTCTTCTTCCGTAAAGTCCTTGTTCAAAGGAAAAAAGCGTCTAAATTGTGGCTCCGTCACCTTTCCGCCTCTTCGCGGAACGAGATTAGAGCTACCGCGTTCGCATCATCCTTGGCCGCGCCTTTTTCAAGTAGAAAAAGAGCCAAGGTGGATGCTGCTGAGCATGCTTCAACGGTAGCCTTAACGAGAAGAGAAGTGGACTGTCCTCTATCCGCATCCTCAAAAGCGTACTTCATCACGATAGCACGCGTACGGCAAAGCAGCGCAACCTATTTTTAGTTGTTCTGTGCTGGTAGTAGAGTTCTATCTCCTTCTAAAGACTTACGAAAATAGAATGCCTCGATTCAAAACTATCTTCACCATGGTCAAAAATGCTGTTGAGACTATCACATGACCAGTTGTAGAAACTAACAACGGAAGTAGTAAGTACCCGATACAAAATTGCGTGCATGCGTTCGTCGAGAGGTGGCAATTCAGCCTTAGTCATGCCAGATCCTGGAGCTGGCACCTCTGCTGTTGGTGCGTAAGCAAGTCCGGCTTTTGTAAAGATCTTCTCGATCTGTAGTAGTAGTAGTAGTGTACTCATTCGAGGGGTATTGCAGACCCTTTTGATTATTAGCATTGATTTGATTTTATCATAGAGCCTCATTGAATCTCCTCACTTCTACTAGCATTTTACAGTTATAACACAATCAAGCATAATGATATTGTTACTCAAGAAACCAAAGAAACAGCCTAATCCTGATGCTGATCATCTACTTCCTCGTACTAGTAGTACAACCTCTTCTAGCACCAAAGCCAACATAGATGAAAGAGCTGCATGTGCTAATTCTATAGCCGAACTTAAATCCAAACCAAAAAAGTATTCAGTACCTCTTCCACCAGAGTCCTGTAGTTGACCATGCCAGATGGGAGTTTGTATGCTGCGATAAGGACCTCCCACTCGATGGGACCCAAACTGGGCATTAATTGCTTCAGGCATCGCATAAACTGCGATTCAGTCATCTCATAGCGCTTGAAGTTGTCGTAATCCCGAAAAAAGTCTGAAATGTAGTAAGCATGTAGTAGTGCGAAGTAGTTTTGTTGTTGGGAGAGATGTGATTACGATTGATAAGTTTCAAAAATGAAATGATGCGAAATGTAGTACTTAACATTTTATTTTGGTAAGAAAAGAGCGAGGTTAGGTTGATGTTGGTCTAAAAGTACCCATAGGACGAATCCTTTTCGGGTAGCATTCTTCACGCATTCGCTGGAGGATGCTTTCCAGCGACGGCGGGACCCATTCCGCAGAAGCCATCTTCTTGTCTTAACTAGGAGTTGTGTTTTTGAAGAAAGAGAAATAAGAGAAAACTGTCCTCACTGAATCTTCAGAATATAATTCCTGATGTCGTGTAAAAATTGTTTGAGGAAAAAGCGTGGTGCAATGAAGTTATTTTGGTTCAAAGCAGCTTAGTGGACTTAGAAGATTTTTTTTCGACAATTTCGCGACTTTTTTTCCTGTTTGTATTCGAACGAGCATATGAATATAACTTCGACTTTGACACTGGATGCGAAAGGGTGGAAAGACAGATAAGGCGTTTGGTCGACGAAGGAGGTAATGCGCGGGGGTGTGTCTCAATCTGGAAAATTGTTCAAACGAAATCACAGTGGGACTCCTGACCGAAGAAAGTTACCACTTAGGATTTTCTTGACCGATTTCTCAGCTTTCACAAGTAACTCACGAGCGGCATTAGGACAGATTCTTCCAAACAATTCTGTAATTAGCTCATCACGACTACCACGACTTTTCGAGGATTGAAAAAAAAGCGCTCCCGACTGACGAAGCCGAAGATCGCAATCTTGCTGCTACATCAACTTAAAAACTTTTAGTATGGTGCGACAGTCCGCTTGAGCGGCGGGATGACAAAAGAGTGGGAATCCAATAGGTCATAGATGACACTGTCCGTGTTCATTACCTGCCTTCCTAACATTAGGTCTAACTTCCACAATCAGAGTGTATGCTCAGCTTCAGATGAGTCTTCAAAATTGAGTGTGTTCAAATGACAAGAGAACTAACAGCGCGTTCAGATGAGTAACCCTTTCCATTTTTCTGCCGGAAACGTACATAGTCTTTCTATAGGTACTTCCAGGAGTAGACAGAGCAGTTCCGGGAGTAGACATGCCGTCTTCACATTACCCTCTGTCTCTTGGCCTCGTATCCATCGTAGCCTCTATCGTCTTCATCCACGCACTGCATTCCTTGCTTCTTTCCGTCCAAAACCGCAGTTGTGTCCTTGCGCTTGCCGTCCAAGATCTTGTACATCTGGTCGTCCACCGTGTTTGGCGCGATCAAGTATCCGAGTTAGAGAGGCGAGAGAGGTGTGAGAGTCAAATAGGCTTTGAGAGAGGTGTGGGAGAGGGGTGAGAGAGAGACAAATAGGCTAAAAAACTGAGTAGACGGTGCAAAGATATTGGGATGTAATACTCCATAATGAATAGTCACGGCGTTTTCCTGTCCGATGCGGTGAACCCGGTCTTCGGCTTGGATCATCTGCCCTGGCACCCAGTATAATTCAGCGAAGACGACGTGATCGCTAGCCGTGAGCGTGAGTCCCACGCCACAAGCAGTGATACTGAGAACGGCAAATCGAACAGCAGGGTTGTTCTGGAACTCGTGAACCTTAGACCTAGTACCGCGTTCGCATCCCTGGCAACGCCCTTGGCTTACTAATTTCCCCCTTTGAAAAATAGCCAAGGATGATGTTGGGGATGCTCTCTCTTGGTTGCCTTAAGAACCAAGGTGCCTCTTTGATCCTGAGGCGTTGCGCCATCGATTCTGATAAAACCCATTTTCAAGTCGCGCAACTTCTCATCGACACTGTCGAGGACCTGGCAACATGCTTGGAGAACATTTCATCACAAGTTTTTCGATTTCTTAAAGAATTCACTCTATGCGTACCACAGATTTGTAAAAAAAAGAACAGCATAATATATAGTTATAAAGTGGTAACCCAGATGTTGATAATCTACTGATCCTGATCTTGTCCAGCAACTAGAGTCGAATAAACACAGGATAAACGTTTTCACTACCTTTCGGTGATGTGCGAAGATGAGAAACTTTTTGTCATCCGGGCTGTCTTCGACCAACTGAGCCACAACGCCATTGATCGCTGGAATTTTTGCCTCGCCAGTGATCTGGAACATTTTCGTCATTTGTCCTCCAGGTGGCGGACCGCCATTTTCAGCAGACGTCATCATGCGATCCACTTGCTCTGCTTGCTCCTCGACAAGGGAGGATAACTCCTTTCGATATGAAGGGTAGGAGGTTGTCACTTCCCGTTCCCTATTTCTGCTTGATCATGCGTAACAAATCGAAGACAGGGTAGGAGGAGGTTGTCACTTCCCTACTAGGATAGGATAGGATGCCTTTCCCTCGTCTCACACAAGGTGTAGTACTCCCTATTTCTGCTTGATCATGCGTAACAAGTACGTAAAGCTACAGAAAGATACAAAATATCGTTCGAATTGAAACCCAAGTAGTGGCACAACAAAAACTCCATTCCAATACAATGCAATGAATCTTGCACAAGAGCATCTTAGAGGACATTCTCCCAGAGCATCTTAGAGGACTTGCTTCCACATTCTCCCAGAGCATAACATTTTGGTTTTGTCCAGGTCTTGTTCCGCTAATCTGGTTCGCATGCGTGTTTTTGGTGGTAATTGGGATAGAACGTCCTTTTTCAGGCGTCGGATCATGCAGCTCTGCAGCAGGTAGTGGAGCTCCTCAGCTCTCTTGGCGCCCGTCCACTGCACAACAGCGCGACCGTGGAAAAACTGCTCTCGCTTTATCGCAAAACGCTTCAGATACCCAGTTTGGGAAGGGATGGGAAATTAGAGAATCTAATAAGGCGCTTGAAATTTGAAATAGATACCCCGTTTGGGATTGGGAAGGAATGAAAAATTAGAACAGCGGTTGGAGTATGACAAGTGTTTCTTCATTCTGAACTGAGTGAGATTGGAAACTTCCTGATTCTTCTTCCATCACCGAGCCCCGGGGTAATTTTTTGTAGTCTGCGTCTTTTTTTTACATAAAGAACCATCTACGTATAATGTTAAATAATATGACGATTTATCAGCCTTAACTATTTTTTGGCAGCACAATGTCGAGCAAACTATAGAGTTCGCTCGCACGGTTGAGCGCTGGCGTTCCACTCAAAAGAACGCACTTATCTGCGTCTTTCGCCATCCTGATGACGGCCTGTGCTCGCTTGCTCTTAGGATCTTTGATGTAGTGCGACTCGTCCGAGATCAGCATGCCGTACCTAGCGATGAAATACAGGAGGATGAGATAAGTACTGGACAACAAAGTAACCCTATGCTTTTCCACGAGATGGTGATGATATACCCAGTATTTACGGGCACTGCATACACGGCGAACTGAGTGGTCGGGCCGATTTTCTCCGTCTTCTATTTCTAACAAACTATGTATAACCCAAGCAACCGACCCACACCCGTTGGCCTTTCTATGTATCAAGCACTAGCTACCGAAGCAAGGGAGTGACATAGCAGACGAAACGACGCAGCACGGACGCGCCTCCCAACGAAAGAAAGAACCACCACAGAGAAAGCCAAAGCACAAGAGCCAGAAAGAATGAAAGAGACCGACGCGGCCGCCGCAGCGGCCAACTCACGCCACCAAAGCGAGCACGCCCGAGCCTGCTGCCTCGAACTCGACAAATAGGCCTGCTCCCTCAGGAGCTTTGGCCGGCCCTGGCTTGTAAGCGCATAAGCGAGAGAGGCGCGGCCCACAAAGCCCCACCTCAGGCATAGTCTCCGCGGGTCATGGCTTTGGAGGCTTTGCCAATATACCGATAAGGATCCCGCTGTGCCTGTCATGTTCTTGCGCGTCTTATCCCGGCGGCCGTGCGTGTGCTCTCGTTCACACGCTGGGCGCGAACAGGCGCGCACAAATCCACCGCAAAGGGCGCGCGCGGCTGTGGTCGTCCAGATAGGCTCCGCGCTGGGCTTCGAGCTGCGTCGCCAGTCCCCTGCGCTTTCGACTGAGTGTCCCAGGGAGTGCGACGCCGCTTGCCGGCAGCTTATCCGACCAAAGCGCCCTGCTGCTGCCCAGCCATACCGGGGCCCATTCCGCAGCGCGGCGCCAGGTGTGTGTGACCAGCGAAAGGGCCCAAAATCGCGACGATCTGCACCCCGCCACCGGTAGTCGTGTTACGTCGGCCCGAATTATCATACCCCATCAACAAGCATGCTGTAACAACATCAAGCAAAGCAGTTCAGTACGGCCTTCCATCATGACGTTTCTGCAGGTTCGCTTTGCTGGCTACGATGTTGTAGGACACAACAACGAAATCGGCGTCCGCCTGCAGTTTATCAGCGCCTTTGTTTATGACTTGCACTTTCGGTAACTTCCCTCTGGCTTCGCGACTAGGTTCAGTCACCCACTTTTCTATTTCATCAGCCCACACGGTCCGAAGAGTACTCGGGCACACAATTACGACAGGCCAGCAGTCTTTTTCGCCTCTGTAGTACCAGGCCACTGCAAGAGCTTGCACCTGTTTATCAAATATGAGTCATGGATCGTGTATCTAATATGCGTAATGAATAAAGCAAAACGAGTGGATAATCGTAAACTTCATGGAGTTGCAACGAACTGTAGGCCGTGCTGGAGGAAATATGTGTACCAAGAACTTATGAGAAAAACCCATGCATGCTTACTAATTGGTACTAAAAGCTTGTAAAAAGCTCCATGTAGTATTACTGTATACCTATAGTATTACTGTTTTCCCACATCCCATTTCGTCTCCTATGATGCACCGACCTATGTAGTATTACTGTATAGTATTACTGTTTTCCCACATCCCATCTCGTCTCCTATGATGCACCGACCTCGGTTCCGGATAGCGAATTCTACACCCTGGGCTTGGAAAGGGCGCAAATGCACGAACACTTGCCCGTCTACGGTGCCCATCGTTGAAACGGCTTGCTTCTTCCTCTCGATGTACTCTCTGAGCTTTACTTAGAGAGATGGCATTAAGAATCATGAATCATCTGTCTTGAATGAACTAGTTGTATCTGGCATGTTTTTGACTACCTGCAATATATATGCAGATGACATCGAAAGAAAGCCTCTACTCAACTATACCAAGGCATTCAGTGCTGGGACCTTACCTCTGCTCAACTATACCAAGCATCCAGTTGTTCGCCGTAATTCAAAATCCACCCTGGTATGTTTTCTTCTTGGCTGCCGTCTGGCTGCTTGAACTGCTGATTTAGTCTGCGTAGGAGTTCCTCCTTCTGATCGAAGGGCCACTGGAGACAGCTCTTGCTATTCGGATGCATCTGCACGTCTGGCATGATATTCCTCAACTTCCCATACGTGTCCGTGCCTTCGAAGCCGCCTAATACAAGTTAGACCTGCATGGAGGATGTGCTGTAGGATACAGGATAGGATGGGGATAGGGATAGGGATAGGGATAGGGATAGGGATAGGGATAGGGATAGGGATAGGGATAGGGATAGGGATAGGATGCCCCGGCGTCGTCGCCGCACAAGGTGACACCTCCACTCCGGCAGATCGTCCCAAGTCACACAAAGAGAAGTAGTACTTACATTCGCAGAAGTCGACTTGAAGAGGAAGACGATAAAGATGTGATCAAGTACAGATGCAACAAGAACGTCCAGGTTACAAATCTGAAAGTGTCATGAAATCATAGCGGGTGGTATCAAAACAGCTCGGGAAGAAACCGCAACGAAGTGATGTTCAGTCATAATTCAAAGCCACAAGGTGGTGCGCCGTTAGTTCTAGGGAGACTTCGCCGGAAAGTTGGGTGACCCTCCCATTCCAGTTATTCTGACCAGCGGCATTTCCTGCTGTAGCACCTCCAAAGTTTCCTGTGGTATTTACACCACCAGCACCGCCAGAAGCCCATGGCTGCAAAACTCCCATCGATGTGGGCCCACCGAACTGTCCAAAACCACCACCGCCAAAATTGTTCATCATAATATTGGAACCTCCTCCAGAACCTCCAAAACCTCCTCCAAATCCAGTGCTCATTTGTGTTGAAGATGCCTGAGAGGCAGATGCTCCACCAAAAGTCATGTTCCCGCCAAATCCACCTGGGCGTGCACCGCCATAAGCCGGATTGTTGCCAGGTGCTCCTTGGTACTGTCCTCCAGGAGCCTGGCCACCGTAGCCTCCACTGCTCGCTTGTGATGGTGCAGCATAATTATTATTGCCTGGTGCATTCGCAGCAGCAGCTCCACCGCCGCCTCCGCCCTTGCGCTCCTTGCAATAGTTGACGAAGTCGAGCATGGCGCCTGAGGGCTCTTCGATTTTCATCGCCCAACGAACATAGTCCTGCTGCGTATCAAACACTTCGGAGTACTTCTTCCCCTTGTGCTTGCCGATACGAAGCTCGCTGTCTCCAGACGTCATTTTTTGTTCTTCTTCTAAGAGTACAAACTACACTGGTTGTACCACTTGGAATCAATTACTAGGTAGACTTTCTTAGTGCGTGAAAACAAAAGGTAGACTTAGTGGTTGTTTCTTCTAAGAGTACAACTACTTAGAATTACTAGGTAGACTTCTTAGTGCGTGAAAACAAATCTAGAGGAGATTCAAATTGTATGTAGTCCATGGATCAAAGCCACCAGTAGGAGAGGCTGGTAGTCTCTTTCCTTGCAAAGCCTAGAAGTGCCTGCCCTGAATGCTGTTGCGGTTTTTCAGCTTGGGCATCTTTGTCGATCATCTTCAGCCTAATAATCAGCGTCGATCATCTTCAACCAAATAATCAGCTTCCTTCTTCAAATAACTTTCTTCCTTCACCGATTGCTATGCACCCGTACAACCGAAGGAAGTTTTCAGAGTTGCATACTGCTCCATCCGATAATTGCTTACCAGAAAGAAGACGAGCCTCTACCTGAATCAATCAGAACCAACATTTCGTTAGAAGTACACAGCAAACTACACAGCACAGAAATGTGAGTTGTGCTATGAGTGAACACAAAGCAAAGAAACATCCATCATGCGACTCATGCAGCTGTCAAAGCTATTTGTTTCATCGTGAAGTCTTAGTCTTTTTTTTCTAGCATCCGAGCGAAAGAACTTCGGCTATGAATGCAATGTTGTATCAGCAATTTCAACTTTGAATCTTGTGTTTGACATTCGAATCGACATGTCCTTGACGATACCGCTTTGACTCGTCGGAATTAAATACGCTACGTCCTTGAGCCAAATACTCGTATTGTTTTCGTGACTGTAAAACTAGACATTGTTGTAAAGTTCAAGTTTCTGTAACGTTGAAGGTCGCACTGTTTTGAGTATTGAAATCTAAGAGGTAGGTAACGGGTAAGCATGAGATATGTGCAAGTACTCCAGGGTGTGAGTGATCAAGACACTTTGCAATTGCTCTCGTGTTTTCTCCATCTCCCTACCGCTAAACGATGCAGGAGCAGCGATTTAAGAGACTACACGCACGGTCCTCTTGGCTTACAAAAATGCAGCTACATACATTGCTGCTTACAATCTATGCAGCTACATACATTGCTGCTTACAATCTATGCAGCTACATACATTGCTGCTTACAATCAATGCAGCTACATACATTGCTGCTTACAATCAATGCAGCTACTTACAAAGATTGTCGCTTACATCAATGTAGCTGCTACATCGTTGGTTTGTTCCAGCTTTGTCTCGTGGCTACAATTGCCCGTCCCGATTTATAGCCCATCACCTCGCTCGGTTGCAGTTTTGGAAGAACATAGAGATCGACTAAAGTACGGATTGGCATTTCTGCTTTTTTCCCGCCAGGTTGGGTATTAGAGGAAGAAGGTATTTAAATATCGGATAGGATAGGATAGGATAGGATAGGATAGGATAGGACGCCTTGACTTCGACTCCGCACAAGCTGAAGTCTCGGCTGTAAAGGAGTCCCTATCATTTATTATTGGTCTCATGCCTTGTTACCTCTCGACGACAAGTTTTCTTGTGAACAGCTCACAAAAAACCTCACGATCTTCTTCCGATCAACATCCGCATTGATTTGATGCTACTGTGCCATCCGCAGAATATGCTATTTTGATCACCGTGTTCAACACTAAATTTAAATGCTTGATCACCGTGTCCAACTACTAACAATATCATGCTAAAATTAAATGCTAAAAATGTGAGGGCATAATTTTGAGCACCGTGTTGACGCTGTTGTTGTTGCTTGCTGTGACTAGGTGGCCACGGGAATAAGGATCGAATTGGCTGCCCACGACTAGCGTCCGATCTTTATACGCGTCGCTTTGTCTCCATTTTTCCACCGCGACTTCAGGAAGGGCACGGTTCGAAGGTTTCGACGGTACGCTGCCGAGCGTAGAGGACAGCCTGGATGTGTAATATCGTGCAAGGAACTTGTACTGTAGGAGCTTATTCGAAAAAAGAGAAACTACATTGTTTTCAAGACTCGCTGCAACACTTCATCTCACCTCAGGAGGAAGAAAGTTTCCCAAATGACAGTACCTTTTCCTGCCAATATTTGTCGCTGCGTCCCCCACTCTTCGTACAGATTTGCTCTCCCCTCGACTAGCCACTCCACTTTCACTGCCGGGTACCGACTCTACTCCGAAGTCTGAGGCTTCATCTTGCAAAGCGCCAATCAAGGTGTCTATTACAGTCCCTCGGACCACCTCGGCCACCTCTTCGGCTTCCTCTGAGAATTTATAAGTTAATATCAACACATCAAGAAATATTGCTCGAAATATCAGAAAGTACCTCCATTCATGTGATCATTATCTTATCAGAGTATAACTACCTCCATCCATGTGATCAAGCCCTGACTGCAATACAGCTGCGGTGACAAGATCACTGATTTCGTCTGGCGACAACTGGGGTTCCTCTTGGAGCAAATCTCCTACCATCTCTTGGATGCCCTCTACGTCGCTTATTCTCCTGTCCTTTGAGGTGCTCCTGCTGTGTCCTTTGAGTTGCTGTTCGGTCGCGTGGTCCTGTCAGGAGCAAAGTTCGCAAAACAATGTAGTTATATTCGAGAAACAAGACCTCCAGGAAGATTTATTTAACTCGTGTACCAAGACGTAATCAATCTTTTGGTGAAAAACTGTACCTGTGGCACACTATCCGTCGACGCTTCCGTCTTTCTCACAATGTCAGCGTACGCCAGTTCTTTCCGCGTCTCCTCTATAAACCTGTCCAACTGTGATGCTGAAGGTATGCCGCTACCTCCACGTGCGGCGATGGCACCAGGCGCGGCTGGAAAGTGGTCTACACCACTTGTCTTTGGTATTACAGGTAAGTCCTGCATTTGCTTGCCAGCAACCAAAACTGGCCCCCGGCTTCGTGGCCTGGACTCTCCTCCAGCAGCCGCAGTACCAGCACTGCCTTGTGGAGGCTGTGGAATTTTAGAGAAGAATAATCTCAAAAATCAATCTTGGAGGTATGATCTCGTTGTCAATAACGAGGTTTTTCTTTCTTCCAGTACCAAACAAGGAGGCATTCTCTTAAAAAACATCATAATCTTTCTTCTCTTAATAGCATCTACGCGTGCCGTTGAAGACGATGAGCCGCCAACTTGCATCCTAGGACGTTCAGCTCCTTCTCTTCTTTTGCGCATGCGTTCCTCGTACTCCTCTCTAAAGGGGTTCACGTGCGCGCTACTATCATACAACGGCGCCCGCTTCATTTCTTTCGGCTCTTTCTTGGATGGTATGAAGGAGGAGAACGTGTGGCAAAAAGTCTTTAGTTGAGATGGAGGCTTTACTTGAGATGGAGCCTTTAGTCGAGATGGAGCCTTTAGTCGAGATGGAGGCAGGTCGTCTACAGTTCTTCATACTCGATGACACGAGAATGGCCGCAAGTAGCGCGAGCGTGTTACACGGAAGTATTCCAATGATCAAAGACGTGAGAACCAACTCAAGTGCACATTAATTGGCTCACACAAAACTGCCAAAATAGATTTTAGAAACTCCTAATCCAACGGTGCATAACTTTTTTTGTTTTCGCCTTTTCAGCAGCTTGGTCCTCCGCAGCATCCTCAATTGGCTTTAGCTTCCTTTCTAAGAATGCCGTTGCCGATACTACTGCCTTTGCCTCTTTCTGCTCACTTGCTTGATGCCGGAAGTACCTTAAGTTAGTGTTAAGGGAGAGCTGACAGGACAGATCGTCTAGCTTCTAGTTGTCTCAAATCTCTAGTAGCGTCTAGGAAACTACAACCACTTAACTACTTATCCAACAACTTCAAGTACCAATCCCTGAGCATATTTGCAACCAAAATTGCCACGTAGGTTCTTCTGGCGTGTTTCCGCAACTTGGCCCCGAGAGGTCCGTATCTATGGGTTATTGTGCCTGCTTCTGCATACCGGAAGTCGCTCAAGTACGGTCGAGGTGCCAGGGTTCGCAGAACAACCAGGGAGGGCACAAGATAACCAGCTTGGCTAACTTGGACGAGATCTGCAGGTGTGTGAGTTTTCCATTCCCTGAAGTCTACCACTGGCTAGCATGCCAGCCTCTAGACTATGCGATGCACTGTGCCCTCAGACACAAGAAGACAGCAGACGCAACGTGAAAAAATCAACCCAAGAATATAAGTGAACCAAGGATCGGATGTTAACTAGAACTGGAACTTGTGAGATTTCTGTTCTTGGTTGCAGCTCCAGCAGACGATGCATGGGATATTAGAGCTACCGCGTCGCACAATAAATTCAGTACTCTGTTTGCTCTGCAGGTTCTGCAATAGGATCTCTTGTTCGGTCAAAGGCCCTCCGTTCTTTCTGCCCCTGTCCTTGGCTTTCCCAAACTTTAAGCGCTTCGCAACAGACGATGGCATCACTCCTGCCGGTGCTGCATCGCCGCGACAGAGAAGCAACTGCCCTAAATCGATGTCATTTAAATGCGACCTTCGCAGAGAGAAGAGAGAGCGAGTAAGGAATCGTGCCGAATTCAGCACCAGCATCTGGGGCTCTGTAAACTCGAGCACGACCATGCCCATCTGCGCCACTGCTACGGATTAGAAGATGTGAGTAGATTTTCGTCTAGCAGTCTCGTAGTGGGGTTTTTTTCTGTCATCTTCTGGGTAGACTGGTGTAGCAAGATTCGTCGTTGCAGTCTAATCTGATCGTGTCCGAATCTTAGCTAGAAGTCTTTGCTTGATGTGCCTCACTAAAATCCATTGAAGGTCGAAAGGTCATCTTCGTGTGAGGAAATAGATGACTCGGCAGGACCTGAACCTGACTTCTTTTCACACTCGCATCCATAAAAATAGCTGAGCAGAAACCGACAGTGTGTTATCGCATCGCGTGTTTTGGCATGAAGCATCATCGCCTGTTGCATCCACAGCACTGCATACTCTCCGCACTGTGAATAAATTTTTGAAAGTAAAAGTTCGTTGACCGTGCACTGCAATGAAATTGACGAAAGGCATTGCGTTGACCCAGTTGAACTTGGAAACTTCGATGATCTAGGTAGTTGCAATCTTAACGGGGTAGCGTTTCTAACTACACAAGTTCGTCTTATGTCCTTACGACGTAAAAAGACGATATGAAAATCCTAGAAGTAGGTACCTCCACGAGCTCATCTGGTGGCTCATCCAGTGTACCATAGGCTGCCTTCCGATCTTGCTCTCGTCTCCTCATCTTGTCTACTTCTGCTGCTCGCGCTGCCCCTGTCAGGTTTGACAATGCCGGAGAGTTCTCGAAATCACAAGCACTTTCTAGAAGTAACGCCTCCTGGTTTTTCCGCTTGTCGGTCAGTATTTGCTTCAGATGCTCCACATAGCGAGAATACGAAGCGGGGCATTAGATGAGAGAAAGGTGATGGGTGGGGTTCATCTTGAGAATGCACTATAGGAGGAGGAGGAGGAGGAGGAGGAGGAGGAGTAGGAGGAGGAGGAGGAGTAGTGGTAGTAGTAGTAGTGGTAGAAGTAAACCCAGTCCAGGGGTACGTCTGAAATTGCGGCTACTCCTAAGTTCGAAAAAGAAACGAATGAAAAAATCAGTCAAGCAATAGCATTGATTCTCAAGACCATAAACTAGACTTGGTTCGAGTTCTCGAAAGTCCACCCACGTCCAGTCCTCGAATACCGTTCCCTTGCCCACTGAATAGTATCGCCGCATGTCGCTTTTGCTGAACACTGAGGCAGTTAGCGATCGACCTGCGTGTAGGTCTATCTCATCCTCGACACTTGTTGTTCCTCTCGCTCTTATTTTCCCCCCGCCTTTCTTCTTCGAGTCAAGACCGCCAAACCAGCGCTTTATCTTGCGGAAATTCTCATGCTGGTTCCGATCAAAGGTTTGCGCTCCGAAAATACTGTGTTGATACCACCTGTGGTTTATTTGACAGGGTACTCGGAACACTTCAGATGATGTGGTGGTACATGATCATTCGTATAATTATTAACAGAGTTGTCAGAGTACTGAAAATGCAATAGAATCTTGTGCCTTGTCGTTGAAGAATTTGAGATGGAGAGATACGTAGCAAAAGTGCAAATAGGATCCTCAATGTCAAGCCATCTGTTGCCAACAACATAGATTTAACAGTACCATCCCAAATTCGCTTTCGCGCGTCCTCTGGACACAGACTCGTAACACCTTAGCAACAACAAAAGGCCTTCGATGTAAGGACGCCAAATCGGTTTCACAAACCGTTTGTCCGATACTTTCGCTAAAAACTGTTCCATACCTTCTGCATAGTTCGTCCTCAACTCTAGAATCTTCTCGTACCAGGACCCAGTCAAAAATTTCATCATCTCTTCCTCCAACTGAGCCAGAGGGAATTCGGAACCAACTTTCGCGATCCATAGAACGGGTTAGAGGTGGGGGATTCAACTTGAGCGATGTTGTATTACAAAAATTGTTCGATTCGACGTTGCTGCTGCAGCTCGTTCTAGTCAGTAGGTAGTCGACTGTTCTTCTATCGCTACACTCTAATCAATGTCTATGCGTATGGTATTTTGTTATTTCCTATAGTACTAGCGACAACCATCAACCACCTGTGTCTTCATCCAGTCATAATCAAGTAATATCTGGAGCAAGTGCGGAAATAGTTGGTGCTGCATTTTGCAGGTGCCACGTAGTGCAATTAGGTCTTCTGGGTAGAGGAACCTCCATATTTGCAGCCAATTATCGAGCGTCAAGCCGCCACGACGAAACAGCTGCGATGGTCCTGGATTTTTCGAAAATGCTGGCATCTTCGAAACTTGGATGAGAGCCGATGGCTCCTATGCAATTGGGCTCCTCGGCAATTGTCTTCGAAACTTGAATGACTCCTTTGCGTTCGTTGTACTACTACTGATGAGGTTAGTGGTCCTCGGTTCCGCTTCGGCCCACGACTTTCCTGACTCTCTTCGCTGCGTCTCTTCTCTGCTGTTGTAGTTGATGAAAGAAGATGAATGTACTACAAGGTGTTCTTTGATGGATGGAGGCTGTAGTTGTACTTCTGCTGCGAGGTGTCCGTGCTCGAGCGTTCGAAGCACGTTCAGTATTTCTTGTCGGGAACAGGAGGGCTGTTGACTCGTCCTATGCTTCCCTGGTCTAGTTGTAGTGTCTTCACGGCACTGTTGTAGTATCGTGGTGTCCAGTAGGAGATCGGGGTCTATCAGTCTATCTGCACACCCATTTACGCGATGAAATGATCGACCGTTCGTGTCGTTCCCTGGTCCCCATTAGAAGGTGTCAATGCGTTTGCGTACTCGACAGTCCCCTCACTGCTTAACAAGGTCGCAGATGGAAACTACGAGAAAAATGGTCTACTCACAGCGCTAGAGTGCGCCACTATTCATGCGATACTCAGTCCGTAGACGGGTTTATCTAAGCAGGTCTGGGTTCAAATCAGAGAAAACTCGCGGACGCTACGAAGATGCGTAATCCGACCTAAAATTTTTTTTCAAACGTCGCAACACAACATTCTGAAACAGCAAGCGTGGGTCTTTGAAAGAGTAAGAAAACAAGGAACCTACACCACACGAACAAGGTGGACGATGGGCAGATGGAGTTCAAGAGGGGAGAAAACGTAGCACATAGTAGAGGATTGGGCCCAAGACATACCGGATATCGAGCCCATTGGTGCTACTTAGATGTAAGTGCCACAGGAACTAGCAAGGATGTCAATCACCACAGAGCGCCACGATCAGAGCCTCCTATGGGAAGTCAAAATTCAACAGACAATTTATTGACGTGGCAGACAATTTATTGACGTGGCAGACAATTTATTGACGTGGCAGACAGATTTCTTACTAGTGAGCTGAAGAACCGACGTAGAAGCACGACGCTGAACCTCGTTGTCCATCTTCTAATGCTGCTTCCTATTTTTTCACACACTTTCTGTGCCTTGTGGACTTGGTGGTTCAAACCGATGTTGACAGAAATACTCCACAATGCCTTCCGATGAAATTTAGTTGATCCCTACAGCGCCAAGGTTGCGTTCCAGAACAACGACTGGAAAGCATGAAGGCAGTCAGAGAATTCGTTCATTCAGCATCAAATGAAAACCCGTATGAAGGTCCCTTTCATCGTCATAGTACTGCGTGATGTGACGAGAAGCGTATCATTAAAGGCTCCGCGCGAAACGTGTGAGAGGGACATAAAAGACAGAGAAGAGATGACGAGATAAGTATATCTTTGGGGTGGACCTACTCTTGGTAGACGATTACCCAAGTTTAGAAATTGCATGTGAACACAGAGAGTGACACATGTTACGGAGACAAAATATCTTCTTCAAAGATGCTGACGGATTTACCGCTCCTATCTTCCAATGGGCAATGACAATGTGTTTCTCACCAATGTTGATTCTTCTAAGGAAAAGGTCACGTGTCAATTGTAGTTGCTCATCCCAGACTCCTCATGTCAACTGTTGAGCATTGAGGCTAATTCTAGTTCCTCCATCAAAACGTCTGGTTCGACGTCAATTTCAATCTTCTGACCATCTACGGTTGTATAGGTCAAAGTCGCCTCTCCAGAGGACTGCTGTACTGGAGGTGAAGGGGCACCCCCATGCTTGTTTGAGCCTCCTTTTGTTGACGTGGCACTAGTAGACTTGCGAGGTTCTCCGTTTTCTTGCTCATCCCGACGCGCACTGGCATCACCAGAAGTCCTACCTCTACTCGCAGATGACGGTCCCATGCTTGTACCACTGTTTTTTCTGACACCAGCGTGATCATCGGAATCACTTTTACTGCTACTTCTTTTTGCTGCTGAAGATGCTTCGGCTTCAGTAGGATTCCATTTGGATTTGCTGGCTGAGGCAGAACCCGTTTTGACAGAAGCCGTGCCACTACTTCTCACGACTAAAGGAGCTGCCTCAGAAGTAGATGCCGGCCTCTCTTCTGGAAGCATCGGCAAAAATACATCGCCCGCCTCAGACGATGCACCGGAAGAGCAGGACCTTAGTTTTGGAAATCCGTATTCCAAGTTCCTTTTCTTATACTTAGCTGAAAAGCAAAAGCGAAATCTTAAGTGCAGAGTATGTAAGTAGTACGATCCACCCTGACGCTCCTTGATTTTTCGCAGCCGCTCGCTAACCTCTTGTTCCACTATACTCTTGCTGTTCGAGCGTCTGTAAAAGGAGAGGAACTGTAAATGCACAACTAAAATCGCTTATAAAAAGTTGAATTGCTTCTTGCTATGTCAGTATTTTTTTCCGGTGAAAGAATAGTTCTGCTTCGACGTATTCATTGTGGCTTTTGGCACGATGAAAGATTCGGTATGTATCTATAATTCATACGTTTGCTTTTGGCACCTAAAACTTGTAGCTTAGCAGGTCCGAAAACTTGTAGATTAGACTACAAGTACAGATTGATAAGCAGTTTCGAGTACCAGCTTACAAGAAATGTATGGGAAGATGTCCTGAATGTCCTTAGTATGTGTGATATTCGACAACACAGTTTTTTTTTTTCACCTTTAAGTTTATTGATTGATTGATGTACCCACTCACGGGATGTAGCGTCTTTAATTAGTTGTACCTGCTATTCGAACCCGGCGCCCCTACTCCAGCATGAGAGGACTCTGCACGAGATGTTAAGCCGGTTGGCGGCTGCGACATGATATCCTCCAATACTTCGTAAGCAGCCTGCTGTCTCTGCTGCGTTTCTTGCAATTTCCGAATCAATACAATCTCCTCACGCTCCATTTCTGTGGTGAGTAGTATGTGAAAATGGCTAAAATTTATTAGGTTCGGAAGTACAACGAAGATGAGGATCTTTTGTCCCTTCAAGCGTTGCAAGCAGTTGATCATTACTTTTCCCTCGCTTACAACTTTTACTTTGTTCTGCCTTCAGCCTAAGACTAAAAAGCATCAGAGGATCTTTGGGTTATGTCCTTCAGATGAAGCATGTTTTTATGCTAAGTACCTTTTATCATGGCCTCCTTGTCATCCTTCAAACGTTGCTCCCGGTCAATCTTCTCCTGAAATACTTTGGCTCCTATGCCCTTCTTCGCCTGCAATGCCTGTTGCTGTCGTGCTTGAGATGCTAACCTGTAGAGGTATTGTAGCAATGGTGCACCAAGAATCAATAGAAGAAAATAAAGATCAAGATTGTTTAAATGTTGGAAAGAACCAACTTAAACCCACTTCTATAGGTTTTAGATTTGCGAAAAAAAAACCTTTCTCTCCTTATTCGCTGCCGCGTCTCCTCTGCTTCTAGTCTGTAGAGCTCCTTCTCCTGGCGCATTCGCTCCTCGGCTTCCCTCCTATCGCTCTGTGCCCTCAAATACTCCTGCTTTCGTCGCTGGGCGTCTTGCTTTTTAGAAGTGAAGAAGCACTACCTACTCTCGAAGTCTCGATGTTTATTGACCTTTGCGATCATCTTCGAGCGTGAAGTGAGGGCGTTCTTACAGTGCTGCTATCCTCATTATTACTTATAAATCTAGCTCTTTTGTTGACCACCTTGACTCTCTCGTAGAAACTAAAATCCATAAGTTGGCTCCATAAGTTTTTGTGTCAGATCCTTCACTTGATTCTGCTGTTGTTTCCGTCTCTGGACCAAGCTCTTCTGTCTATCCTGCTCTCGTCGCAGCTCAGCTTCTGCTTCTTCCCTTTCTTGCTGGCGCATATTGTTCCGAGTGCGCAAGTTCAGAATGTCACCGGCGGGAATTAGAGTAAAACAAAGAAAGAAGATCGCAGGACGCACACGATAGGATAGCATAGTTGAAAAGGATAGGGTAATATAGGATAGGGAATCTCGTGTTGAGATTCTCGTGTTGAGATTCTCGTGTTGAGATTCTCGTGTTGAGAAAAGCAAAAAATATGCGTGAGTTTATACGGTCTATCATCTCGTCCTGGAATACTTTGACTCCTATGCCCTTCTTCGCCTGCAATGCCTGTTGCTGTCGTGCTTGAGATGCTAACCTGGATACAGTTTATCCAGAGCTTGAGAGCATAACTTCTGTTCTGTTTGCCTGGTTTTCTGCAAAGCCTTGTCTTCTTCAAGCTTCAGTAATTGGATTCGGTTCTGAAGCAGCAATGCATCTTGCTCTGCCCTTTTCCTTGCTATCGTGGCGTTAAACAATGCACCACCAGTCGTACTACTTTTGCTGCCGCTCATGTTGCCCGCCTCTTCTTCTTGTTCGGCACTATCATTAGAGCAGCCAACATTGGTAACAATTGAAACAACGTTCTGTGCAACAATCATCTTGCTTTCTCTACTTAGTTTTTTTGTAAGCACTCGTATCTTTGTAAGTAATAATATATAATCAAAAGTTGAAGATGTTCCCCAGATGTATGAGTAGTAATAGTTTCAGCATCGGTAGTCTTTGACTTTCGTGTCGGCGCTCCATCTTCGGTGCTATGTAAGAAAAATTTTCATTTTGTAAGAAAAATTTTCATCTTGTCTTTTCTCGATAGCGAGCTCTTTATAATGCCTTTCATGTAACAAGATGAGTCCCTTGTTATCCTGATGTCATAACACTGTTCACATCGTAGTTACCTCTCATATGACCGCCTCCCGGAGTAGCGGTAGAAGAGGATGAAGGATGTCGGTCCTTGAATATCTCTCCTGGTGTGGTCTTTTGCAATCCAAACTGCCTTCGTGGCGACGAGTGCGGTAGTGCGGAGGGCCCATCTGGATTGTGAGCTGATAGTGGCAGTGGCTGCAAGTTACCCAGGATACTACTTCCACCTGGACGACGCGAAGTCTGCGACGCAGACATCGTCATGCTCGTACCGCCCAAAGTGTTGTTGCTTTAGAGGTAGAGAAGGTCTAGTCTTTTATCATCCAGACAAGTGGAGTACGTCAAGATTGCTTTGGATGAATGTTCGCACAACTACAAAAATTGGAGGCAGGATTCTAAATTCAAAGTCCGAGTACCAAAATTTTGGGCCACTTCTCAGATGAAGACTTCTTCACATAGGATCATGATGATGACAAAAAACTCTCCTTAATTGCTCATCTCCGCGGTGAGCAGCACGCTAGGTGAAATACCACCGGGTGCTGTAGAATGCAGCATGGTGGTCGACGATTTTCCAGTACTAGGGTGCTCGTGTTGATGCCCTGCTCTTCTCTGATATGTTGCTCGTAGTACTCAGTACTTATTATTAAGAAAAGCTTGAAGGGTGTTGGAGTAACACCGGACTGGAGACTGAGAGACTTACAATCGCTTCTATCGCCGTTGAAAATAACTACCAAGTCACTTTCACTGATGTGCCTTCATCACGTGTCCGCTGGCACTCTCGTTCGCTTTAATTTCAACAAAAAGATACCAAAACAAACATACAAGCATATGAACCTTTCATCTTTCTGCAACCAAAAAACATCCACGTTTTTGTCGCAAAAGTAGGTAAATCAAAATGTTAGAACGTGTCAGGTGGATATCATGGGGGCGGGCTCATCTCGCTCGGGGGAACGTATTTCTCGCATATTAGATGTTGTTGAGACTACCTCACGCTGTTGATTCCGACTTTCTCACGTTTGCAAGCTTGAGATTCATTTGAGAGCACAGATGAATTTTTTTGCCAAATCACCAACATATTCATTCACGTGTCTCTGCAAAAAACAGCAAATTGCCGACTCGTTTCTTTCCGTTCTACACGCCTAGGAATATTTCTTTATGTTGCACATCTCTCTCCTTGCTGCCCTCTTTGGATTTCTTTTACACGGCGGTAGTACCCCTTACAGATATAAATCATCGGTCCCTCTCTCATGAAGATCGCACAGAAACCTAGAGTTGCCCTCAAATTCCTGCGCGCACAAATTCGCGCCTGACCTTTGCATGGTAGCCAGGAGAAGTGCCGATGAATTGTGATTTGTTTATCAGAGATACAATCAACGTAACTACGTCAGCTCAGTCGCTGTCTGCAAAATTTGGAGTCTACCCTGCTATCGAGAATAGAATGGAGCCTATCCTGCTCCGAGCGCTTTTACAAGTAGTAGCACACCAAGAGTCTCTTCACAAGGATCTCCGTAACGCTCCTGTGCAATTCTCGTAAGGCTTCTGCTGCAGAGACAGCTTTACAACAAAGCGCAACGTCACCTCTCACGCTGGGGCCAGAGACAGGCGTGGCAACGGATCCGCCCTGTAGCCTCAAGCTCTTCATACGATCTCCGGGTGCACACGACTACCGAACGCCTGCAGTAAGCGCGGCCACATGATGCAGGTTGCACGCTAGTTGCTGCTAAGAAGCGCTAGTTGCTGCTAATACGTCTCGGCGCGAACTAGCTGGCTACAGCAACCTCCGCTCCCTTTGTTGGTTGTGGCATCTCGAGTTACACGAAGGTTGCATCTCCTGCACCGATGAGTATGGACTTCCTTCGCAAAAAAACGCCTAAGTAGGTAGAGGTTCTCTGCAGAAGCACGCCTTGTCATGTGTGTACTCCACTATTGGAATCATTTAGAGCTCAAAACGTTTCATTTCTTGTCTGCATTTCTTCAGAATCCCAAGAAGGAAACTGCAAGAAATGACTTGCAGAAATGATTGTTTTGAGCCTTAACTGAAGATGGATTCCTGGAAGCCTTAATCGTCCTTTGTTCCTTCTCTTCCTCCTGGAGACTCGTTCTTTTAAGTAGTACTAATATTTGGAATAACTACTCAAATGGAGCTACCACGACTAGTTCTGGATTTCTCACCGTAGAAGCGCGCCTCTGTACTATAGAAGCATATCGGCTAGTAGGAGTCCACCCATGATACCCATGCCCAATCCCAGCATATCTGCCAGCTTGTCGTCCACGGGTCGCGGTCGGGGTGGGAACTTCCTTCGGAACATTAGAGACTGTGTAATTTCCTGCAGCAGAGAGAAGCACTCCTGAAAAGATCCTTGGAGAAGATGAATTGTATGGCTTCTTTTTCATAGTTAGGCTGAAAACCCATGTTGAAAAGATGAAGATGCAATGAATAAGCAAAGGATGAAGAAATTGACGCAGCAGCTTGGATGTTGAGAAAGCAGTTTAGATGTCACTAGCCTTAAGAAGACGCGTCCGTATACGGTATTACTGTTCATGACGATGGAGTCCATGATAAACAGACGGTCCATGCCAAAGGCTTGAGAGCTGGTAAGCTGAGGCCGTTGTGTGAAACCGCGTCTCCTCATCATCTTGTGCAGTTCCTGCAGCAACTGATCATAGCACATGTTAGTAGAGGCAGGAAGCTGAAGATTATAATTGACTTTTTACATTTTTCACTATCAACAAGTCATCAACTACTAGTAGATATTTGTGCCACGACTCAAAGTACTTAGAAGTACTTATGAATGTTGTACAGTTCGTTGATGAAGAACTCCTCCCATCATAATCAAAGCCTGTCCACGAGGATATGTCGCCCTCATCACCTCACAGAAAGCGGTAGTCATTGCGCCAGCCCTCTGGCCGTAGTAGGACCCGCCGTCCGAGGACGTTTGGCTATCTTCACATCCCGAAAGCATCTGCACATCGCCCCGCGTATGAAACGGGTTCGTGTCTTCGCGCCAACCTGTTTGAGGAGTGAAAGAAATACACCTGCTTTTTAGATCCCCATGAGTCTAAAATTGGATCATAACTGCGTTGTTGAGTACTACATCTGAATGTATGTTGCCGTAAAAAAGTCGACGTACCTCTTCCAGGAATCCAGGTCCATGGCAGGTCTAAACCCGTTCCGCTATGACAAGAATCCATCAGGCAAGTTAGCCGTACGCCTTCCGGTAAAGTTAGAGCACTCTCTTCTCTAAAACCTGGAGAGCGACATGCCTCAAACCTAGGGTCTCAGGGTCCTCCGAGCAGGAATCAGAATCAAAGTCCTGTGCGAAAGAATCAAAATCAGAGTCCTAGAAAGAATCACCAATATCAGTTTTAGACCAAGGGCCTCGATTTTTATTTTGTTCGGAAAAGGTACTATAGATCTTAGACGGGTAAGTATCATGTGGAACACAATTCTGTCTGAGTTTTTTATCCAAATCCACACAGTGACAGTAGCCTTAACAAAGGGCGGCAGATAATGTCTGACATTTCATCATCAGTGATCATGCCTGCGCGCTGGAAATCACAAGGCAAAATCGTCTCGTTCATACCGTCTTCTTCATACCTGGTTTATCAAGAAAAAGCTTCGGGGTCCTGGTAGGCATTATTAACTGCCTCCCTACAAAAAACACAAGCACAGGGGAAAAGGGAAAAAAGACCTACAAAAAACACAAGCAAAGGGGAAAAGGGACACAAAAAAAGATGACTATGCATGCGTGGACACAAAAGGCATCTATGCGTACTAAGAAGAAAGTTCGTTTTATTACCCGTGTGGATCTTCCTTTTGCGCGCCATGACCGCTATAGAGGAAGAACAAACAATCTCCAGGAGTGACGCCCTGCGATAACCATCGTAGGCCTGCAAGCATTAGAAGGTGAAAGGACGTGGAGGATTTGATGACGCTTCTTTTTGTTGGAAATTTAATTCTCCCCTAATATCATGTGAACATGATACGCTCTCTGTCTATTTGCTCAAAAGATGACGTCCTACCATAACATGATATTCTGTCTCGTTGGGTACTCTCCGAAAGTTCCGTTGCCGTCGTCGGTCAGCACACGGATTTGATCTGGTTTCCACTTGAAAGTCTCCGAGAGTAAGCGTTAGAGCTACCGCGTTAGCCTCCCTCGGTGCATCCTTCGCCTCTTTTTTAACTATAAGGTAAAATTTACGTAGTCCTAGTTGTCCGGTTTGGTGGATGATGCTGAGGATGCTTTAGCGGTAGCCTTAAAAGCGGTACACATTTTGCACATCATTGATACAACCACGCAGCTCTGCTCTTGTTCCACGATAGTTGATCCCAACAAGCAGTGCTTTGCAGCGACCGGTTAATGCAGGTGGAGGTTTTATCTGCTGTTGCATCTGTTGCGGTGCCATCTGTTGCGGTACCTAAGAATCGTATTCACTTGAAAATTCTAAGTTTCTGTAGCACATGCACATGCATTTCAGCAAAAACGTCATTATTTCAACAACAACGTCTATACTTCATACCATTCCCTGCTGCTGCATTCCTGGCATCGGTTGGGCCACCATACCCGCAGAAGGTCCCCCTTGTGATACCGCTGATGGTCGAAAAATCTGTTGTCCTTCTTGAGGGGACATCGAGGCTGGCGGCGGCTTTAGAGTTCTTTTGGAACGAGAGTATTGGTACTGCTACTACCTATGTATGATTCCTCGCACTACTTATTATAGAACTGTTGGTACTCTCACCTTCTCGTTTTGTGTTGACATTTTTCTCGGTTTCTTGTCCTCTTGCCTCCAGAGCTTCGAAAAATGCAGTCGCTTCCTCCTTGCTACGCATTGGTCTAACAGGTTTTGAGATCGGCTGAGTTGTTTATGTTTTTGCATTTGATATCTGACCTCGACCCCAAGGCACCAGGACTTGGGCTTCTCTCTCGTACTTCACCTACTTATTTATAGTACTAGCATCGTTGAAACTTCGGCACTATCACCTTAACATCTGACCACCCGCGGCGACTGGGGTTCCGTCTGCTGTTACTATCTGCCCATTCGCATCCATCCTTCCAGCTATTTGATTGTGCCCAACCACTTGACCCTGTGCGATGATTAGAAAGATCAAGAACATGCTTTTGCAGCTTCTTTTCATCAATGATTATGATAAATATGAGTCTGATCATCAGGCAAGAGCAACTGGAAGGTCGGTTTCATCCTTGAGAAACGTGAATGCATAGATCTACTGTGTAAGTGCACAAAATACAACTTTTGAACATTAGTAGTGCTACTCTTCAGTAAGCTAAATTTTTGATTCCGATAAGAATGCGTAAGTTTCTTGCCGTAGGTTCAGGATTGGCTGCATCAGCACCACGTCTTGCTGCCGTCGGTACCGCCGCCGATCATGGCTCTCCATATCACTGAAACAGCCACCCATCTTCGATATCTCTACAACTCAAAATACAAAATAATTAGCTACTAGAAATTTATGTAGCAAGAAGGAAATCAAACAACAGAGTGGCAGCCTAAATTTTCGTTTTTTTGGAATAACTACTTAAATGATATTCAACATGCCAAAAACGAGCTATTAAATTAGGACCCATAAGTAGTGGTCAAAAGTACCTGCGCCTACAGAATGAAATCAATTTTACGTTAACTTGCGCGAAAATGAGAACATGGACTACGGGGCATGAAGAGGACGGGAAATGAGGACGGGGAATGAGCAACTAGGAATGAATGAGCAGATCAGGTCTACTTCTCTCCACTCTACCAGCCTCTCGGGACAGACACTCCTTGCAACAGGACTCTCGGATGCCGATCATTTTGACAGATCAAACGGATGCTGCAGATATAGGCCACCAATCGCAATGCTGACTTCCCAGTGCCGAGTTTTCTGCCCTTGCAGTCTGCGTTCCGCGACGAATGCAGCGAACACACTGTGTCAGTGTTGTGTCAAGAATGCCTTTCTTTGTTCTCACCTTCCGTCGTTTCTCAGGAGTGTATTATGAGATATTAGCGTAATCAAAAGATGCGTGGACAAGTAGATACTTTTTCGTTGAGGCTTGGGAATCAATTCAGGACAGCGACATTGAATCGGGGGGACCATTTCTATGCATTGGAGGTAGGCGTAGAAGTATAATCCCGTATAGTGTATCAGTATAATTTTATTGAAACTGATCACTTTCGTTGCAGATCCTCATGACGCAATGGCGCTGCGACGTGGAGCAGAACTGCAAAGATAACCGCTGAGCGACTCGTTACAGCACGACGCAAAAAACGAGTGCCGCTGCGGTAACATCAGCGACATACTCGGCCCAATGGTGCCACGGTAAAAAACAGCGCTAATTTGGTGTGCCAGCTGCCGAGTAAAGCGCGCCGTCTCGCACTTGCGCTCAAGGTTCTTCTGCCACCATTTCCGCACCTCCTTGCATTTGTGTCGCTTCAAACGATAGACCAGCGGCTCCTCGTCGCCCATGGCTGAGAGCTGACGCGGATCATGCCACCAATGCAACTCCACCTCGGCACGTGTCGAGTCCATCACCCCCGCCACACGCCGGAACGCTTCGGCGTCAATCAGCGCAGCCTCATCCACATCGACGCGGCTAACGCAAAAACCCCGCGCAAGGCGGGCCAGCCTCTGCACCGCGACCGCCGTCCCAAAAATCACTAAGTTCTCGCGCGGAAAAGGCTCATAAATGGCGCCAAATTTCAATCCGTTCACTTCGAAATCGAGCGAAGCCGAGCACACGAAAAGAGCAGAACCCGACACGCGAAAAAACCCAAAAACACACACGAGAAGCAAGAGAGAGCACAGCAAACGAAACAAGCACAAAGCCCAACACGCGAAGAAATCACCCCAAAGCACAATACACGACCAAAACACGGAACAGCATGCGAACGAAGCCAAGCATCATCACGCACGACAATAGCAACGCAAAGCACAAGAAAACGCCAAAGCAAAACAAACGCCCAAAACCCAGCACAAGACACGAACCACACAACGCACCGCACACGAAAACGGGCCACCACAACACACGAAGAGAATGAAACTACGTACGCAAAACAAAACGCAACAACCACCAACCGCAGTAAAATGAAAGCACCAGACAGAACAGCCCACAAGCGTGGGCGCCCAACAATAACCACTACGGCAACAACACGAGCACGAGACAAGACAACCGCAACCACAGTCAGCACAATGGCACAGAATCACAACAACAGCCACGAAATGGCGACAATAACCCCGACAACCTCCAACAAGACAAAGCCACGCGACACCAACGACACCAACGCCAACCAGGCTCACAATGGCGGAAACACACCACACCAACAACAACAACAACAACAGAAGCGGAAACATCTAGCCACAGACGCGAGAGCACCACAGACAGAAACAGAAAGACACGAAAACAACAACCGCGGCCAAAAGCAAGACACCAAGAACAAGGGCGGAGATAACTACGCACCAACTGCCGCCGCCGTTGCCCTTGAAGGCCACGCCGCGCACTCGATCGCCGCAGTTTTTTGAAAGGATTGAAATCAGCCGAGCCCCATAACCTTCCAACGCCTCCGCCGTCCGCTCTGATTCTTTGCAGGCTTCGACGCTCCACGGCTGCGCCTCCGGCTTCATGCCTTCGAAAACGTCCTCCATGGCGGCGGTATCTGTGGCGGCGACTACCAGCGTCGCGCCCCGCTTCCCGAACTTCCTCCAAGTTTCCACGAGGCTCCGCAGCAAGAACCGCGTAGGCGTGACGACGTAACGCACTCCCCGCCCGGACTCCAACGCCTTGGCCATCGCGACGCTCTTACCGGAGCCCGCTGGACCTTCGTGGCCCACTAGCATCCGAGCCGACACCGGGCGAAACGAATCCAGCCGGTAGACCAAATCGGCCCACGCGCTCGCCCGGAACCTCTCCGGCGAGGTGTGCCGTATCTCGGTAGGAGAAAGCAGCACAGCAGCGCCCTGCCCCTGGGGCAGTACGTACGCCCGCGCGTCAGCGTCGTCCGGCTCGATTTCAAACGCCCCAAGCACCTCCAGCGCCGTCCACCCGCTCGCCAGTTCCTTGAAGGGGCTCCCCCGCGAGGGCTGCACCTCCGCGGCGCGGCCGGTCCTTGAAGCCAAACTCCCTTCAAAGACCTCACACCGCCCCGCGCTGTACGTTCACCCGCGCGACGGTAAACCCGTCGGGCGTTTGGATAGTGCTCCGGGTCAAGTTCTGAACAGCGCGCGCCGTCTCTTCTTTTGATCTCTGTCCTTTGCGGGCGCCTTTCTTTGTGGATCTCTGTGGCGCCTGCGCCGATCTGGATCAGGATCATTCTCGCGATTTGTACCACTATCAAAATGCTCAGAAATGCGAAAAACCAGACACACCCGCGCGACGGTAAACCCGTCGGGCGTTTGGATAGTGCTCCGGGCCAAGTTCTAAACAGCGCGCGCCGTTTTCTATTTTGGTCTCAGTCCCTTGGGCGCCTCTGTGGCGCTTGCGCCGATCTGGATCGGGATCATTTTCGTGATTTGTACCGCTATCAAAATGCTCAGAAATGCGAGAAACCAAAGACACCCGCGCGACGGTAAACCCGTCGGGCGTTTGGATAGTGCTCCGGGTCAAGTTCTGAACAACGTACGCCATTTTTTTGATCTCAGTCCTTTGGGGGCCTTTTCTTTGTGGATCTCTGTGGCGCTTGCGTCGGTCTTGATCGGGATCATTTTGGTGATTTCTTTGCACCACAATCAAAATGCTCAGAAATGGAAGAAACCAGACACACCCGCGCGACGGTAAACCCGTCGGGCGTTTGCATAGTGCTCCGGGTCAAGTTCTGAACCACATACAAAGGAGACAACAACCGAGCAAATACGCGACAGCCGAGAGGCGTGGAAGACCCAGAGGCACCCGCGCGACGGTAAACCCGCAAGGCATTTGGGTACTGCTCCGCACCCAATTCCTCAAGGCTAGAAACTACAGACACCCGCCCCGGCTATAATAACAGCCGGCGCGGTTACAGTGGCGCCCATGTTTGGCCATTCTGGTCGGGGTACGCCCAGGCACCCCCGACCCGAACACCAACACACCGGCAACAGCCGCGAAAAGTAAAAAACTAAAGGCACCCGCGCCACGGTAAACCCGTCGGGCGTTTGGATAGTGCTCCGGGCCAAATTCTGAGCAACACACACCCGAAACGAGCCAGGGGAGACGGAACCGCCGAGAAATGTGAGACACTGGGGGCCCCCGCGTGACGTTAAACCCGCGGGGCGTTTGGGTAGTCCTGCGGGCCGTTTTGAACGAAATGCCCAATAAATATTTAACCAGCAAGACCAGACGCCCCACAAGGTCGCAACCCCTGCGGCGCCTTCGTCTTCCCTTTCTTCTCCTCGTCTTCTTCCTCGTTCTCACTCTTTTCCACTGTCTCACCAGAGTGCTGACACCTCAACAGGTGGCCCCTCTTCCTCTTTCTCTGTCTTTCTCTTGCTCCTGCTTGCTCTTGTTTGTCTCACCTTTCTCCCCTTTCTCTCCTCTTCTCGTTCTCGGCTGTCCTGCCGGCGCTACCAGAGCTCCACCATGGTCCTCGCTAGCCTACTGGCCGCCTCAGCCTACAGATGAAAGCTCTCCGCTACACTCCACAGATTGCCTTGCCGCTCGTTCCTCGTCTTGTTTTTTTCGTCGCTTGACTGTCTCAACAGATTGCTTTTTCTACCTTCTCAACAGATTGCTTTTTTCTCTCTTGCTCTTACTTCCTGACTCTTTCATACATTCGCGCACGAGCCGAACACCGTCGAACACTTTCGACGGCTCTTCTCTTTTTCTTTGTGTGTCGTTGCTTGGTGTCCGAGAGTACTACCAAGCAGCGACACACCACCGGGGAGCCCGGTGGCGCTTGCGCCACCGCTCCCCCGCGCGCTCGTGGTCTCTCTCTGCCTCCTGCCCGGGGCGTGCCTCGCGATAATGACTTGGGGAGTTAAATAGCTAAGCAAGGCCTGGAATCTAAGTAGTTCGAGGCCTGGTTGTCCATCGTTTGCGATCTGCCTCACTTTCTCTCTTTATCAATCTCTTGTCTAACTTCGTACCATTACGAAGGCCCTTCATTATAGTTCTGCAGTTGAGGCAGGAGGCATCTACGCGGTTCCGTTCTCCAGCTGTGGTCTGTAGTGACCTGTTGTTGATGTGTTCCCTGGTGAAGAGCCTCGATCCGTACCACGTATCACAGTTCCAACAGTTCAAGAGGCCAAAACACTGCGTGTCGAGATTGCGAGGCTCGCGAGGGTAGCTCGTGCGAGACTTTGCCTGTGAACAGATATGACGCGTGAATAGCCTACCCCTTTCGCCCTTCCACCTGCCCAAATATTTACAACTCTAGCTTCTAACATTTAGACTCAAAATCCGCTGTCTATCTCCTGGGTTCATTCATTCACTCATTTACCTAGCACGAGGTAAAGGAATGAATACACGACAACGCGACCGACGCAGCATTGTACTACTCAGTCTGGACCAGTTAGCCAGGTCACAAGTTAGTACTCACCAAAAACTAAAAAAATATTTGTTTGATCAGATAATGAGGCAAACAAGGTAGGCCACGACCCCAATTTCATATCAGATTTTGCACTCGATGAACCTCGGGCACTTTTTGTATTCGGCGCCCTCGCTCTCGGCATCGCAACTGCGCAAATACTCCCAAAGCTCGTCCAGCACTCCAGCCGGTTCGTTATAAAGAGCTAACTTTGACGCTAGCTCTGCTTGCTTCATCGCCAACCCTTCTTCCCGCAAGCGGGGCGCCACTTTAGATTGGAGACACCGCTCTTCGGGCCAGGTGGTCGGCAGCCAGCGAATCTTGGTCGGCGTCGGCGAAACGCGAATCTGCAGCAAAAGCGGCTTGTGATCCGTTGCTTCACTAGGTGGAACCGCGATAGACTGGAGCGCACCCTTTGCTGCATTCAATGAATAGATAGCTTCACGAAGGTCATATCATCACAACTTCCATGACACTTGTTCGCAGAGGGATAGACCACAACCTGATTAAGTATCCGAAAAGCGCGATCATTTAAATTATTATAGCCCTTTTCTCTCGCCGCCACCTCGAAGTCCTCCTTTTGGGAGTTCAAGTCTCCAATGACGATAACTGAGGAAATGGTGGGACGTAGTGTCTCCTTCGTGCGGAGAACCTCGCTGAGCAGCTCGTGTATTTCGGACACCTTCTTTCCCTCGGGATCACGAAGGTGGTTGAGTATCGCCTGGCCGATCGCGCCCGCGACCGCTTTCTTTCCCCGGGACTGCTTGGAGGAAGCCTCCTTACCAAGAAGAGCGTGAATCTCCTTTTCATCGGCTATAGGAAAGATCGTATGCCAGGTGCACATTGACAAGCAAAGCGTCCCTCACCACAACAAATGACGCGTAGCGATAGCCGGAGCGCCCAAAAATGACGCCGCGTTCTTGCACTTCCTTCCTTGGGAGAAGGGAAACTAGTTGCTTCGCCCCGCATCTTTCGAGGCTTGGGTTTTTAGGAATGAAGAGCAAGTCGTCCTCGCTGCCGATGTCCTCCATCAGTGCCTTTTTCATCTCTTTGACATCTTTGTCGTGGAAAGGAAACTCCTGGAAAAAACGCCACGGACCACCTCATCACTTGCCTCTACATCGATGTTCCAGACGTATTCCTTGCAGAACTGCTCCAAGGGTGTGTCTGATCTCTTGTGTCCTAGAAGGCTGTACAAATTCTCGCTGATTGTCTCGTTGCTGGCGAAGATCTCCGTTCCAACGAGACCGATAAAGTCGGATTTGCTTCGCATCCAGTCCCTTATTCACCACGAGGGCACGTTTGAAGTCCTCGGCGGTGTCGCAGAATGAAGTAGATGCGGTATCGCGCGAATGAAGTAGAGTGTTCCGGCGAAAGAGTTGCGGGGGTCCGTTTCTACTGTCGCAGCGGACCTGGGTGTTTCGGAAACTTCGACTGGGCTTCAATTAATCATCTCCAATGAAAGTGTACTCAAGTCGCAAAGGGTTCGAAGAAGGGGTTGCCAGAGCAGATGCTTTTGCACCTGTTCGATTGGTGCGATGTTTTGTTCTCCAGGTACTCCTGCCACTCGCGCAGAGGGCCCTTTAGCTCCACTAGTTGCGACCCCCAGTTGGACAACGACTCGACTTCGAGGCTCGCCGCTTCGAATTCAAGCAAGGGCGAAGAGTGCAAATCTGGTGTAAGGGCTTGGGCCATGTCATGAATACGGCTGATCTCCGGTGAGAACGATACAGCTTTTCCTTGGATGTAAAACGCCAGTGGGTGATGTTGTGAACTTGTCGTGTTTCTCACCGTTGAAGTTGCAACTTCTGACGTACCCCAAGTCTCCAACGGCTTTCCCGAGCTCTCGTCATCAGACGGCGACGAAGGCAAGGAAGACGGCATCATCATGTTGTGTTGACTATGTATTCCTTCCACCTAGAGTGCTTGTAAAATGTGATGTACAAGTAAAAAGTGTAGCTTCACTTTCTCGGCTTTTCTCGGCTAGCAGGGCCTATGTTTCTGGACTTCTTTGTTGCGCAGACACTGCGATCCGACAAGGGCGTCGAGCCAAGTCCGGTAGAATCAGCACATCACTGTCCCCCTTGGAGTTTGACCTTCACTTTTCATCTGTTTTTCCCACACCACACTTCCGCAAGTGCATCTCAATGCGATCAAGCCCTCAGAGCATCCTTCCCGTCTCCATCCCAAAAATGCAACGAACACACTCCGGAAGTGTTGCATCAATCATGGCCCTTCTTGTTACCACCTTTCATCCCAGCTTTGACCATGACGAGTCCTACCTTGCTATATCACAGGGTAGTCCCGCACAACGCATGACAAAATGCATCTGATTCTGTAACACGGCGATAATGACCGCGATATAGACTTTATGCAGACAATGATCCAGAAATTTACCTAGGATACGAACCACAGCTACAACCTTTCTCTACGAACTGACTTCAATAATTACATAAATCCACGACTAGATGAAGCATCATATTGAAAAGTAGAAGATCCGTTGCATCCTAGTGACAACCATCAAATCTTCAAGACAAATATTGGAGTACAAAAGATGAGCTTAGATGTGGTAGCTTTAGGTACCCTTGCTTTGCAAAATCATCTGTATTCTCAGAGTAGTAAAAGCGATGCTTTGCAGGCTATATTCGATGCAACAAGTGCTGTCTAGTCCCTGTGCCTGACTTTACAATCTATGCGAACGAGCAAAAGACCTAGCTAGAGCTGTCACACAGAATGCCTAGCTAGGACTTCGAACAAATTAGATGCAGAGCCTTACCCTCGCATTGCAATTACGAAAAGCTTTGACTATTTATCTATCAATTCTTGTTGGGCTTAATTAGCATTTGACTTTAAGCCGCATAGAAGGAGCTGCTTTCTTGACCAGACAGAGAGGAGCAACCATGTTGTACAAGAGTCCGACCTCTGCTCTTTTCAGCTTCAACAGGCACTGCGTCATTCAACACATGCTCTCACCCAAACCGCATTCGGTGAAACACTCGGTCAAACATTCACTTTGGCTTCAGTGGATCAAAAATTGATCGGATCCCGTCCGAAAACAACTCCCTGGCCCCTCGCGATTGAAAACCCACTTAATCCCGTCGACCACAAGTCAATTGGCGTCTCAGGTCGGTCAAAAAATGATTCCCTCCAGTCGGTCAAACATTCAAATTGGCTTCAGTCGACTAAAAACGGATTTTTTGGTCAGCGACCTCCTCCCCATTCGCTCAAACACGTGGAGTGACTTTCTCGGCAATCAGGGTCTTTCCGTCCTCGAATCTGTTGTGTAGTTCTCTGGCACACCTCTCCGCGTCCTCAGCTGTTGTGAGCACAATGTATCCGAAGAGGCATAAGATTAGCGAAGCTCGCGACATGAAGACACTCTACTCATTTTCTTGATCGTAGATTCGTTCCTTTCCTGGAGTCTAAAATAGAGACACACAGGTACAGACATCAACCATAAACTTTGTTCGTATTCGTCGCGTTGCACTACTGCCTTGACGACTTGGCCGAACATCTGAGCTCGATTCCGCAGGGTTGCCGCTGACCAGCTCAAGGGCAGACAGCAGACAAACACGCTCTGCTTCTCCGCTCCCTCGATTATTAGTAGCATATAATGTTTAGGATAGGATAGGATTTGATTCACCGTCCACAGTTTGACCTGCATCCTCGGGTAATCATGTTTCCTTTCCCCTTGCACACTTGAGGACATGTGATCTGTAGATGTTAGCTGAGATATCTAGGAAATCCAGCATCCGACATCGTGTTGTTACTCTAGGAAATTAAGTAGTGTTTTACGTCATTTCTGATAAATTGATTTAGATTTATATGAATCTTCTTCAAAACGTGCATCTCCTTATAAATTCTGGATCTTCCACCTTTCTACAATACTCAGCTGAAGCCTTAAGATTTCGATTGACGAGGCATCCAATATCCGGCCATGCCTGGTTTTGGAACATCAAAATAGGACTTGATTCTTTTGCGCTAACAAATGCCTAATTAGGTCGATTTCATGACCACTGTAATGTCTCTAATACTGACCTATTTCGACTTGCTAACTCTCTACCGGAGTTAGTAAAAAAGACTCCTAATTAGGTTTCTGACAACACCTCGTGCTAGGTAAATGAATGAATGAATGAATGTACTAATGCTTACCTTCTCATCGTCGGATGATCAGCGCTTAATGCGTGATTGGCTTGAATTCCTAATACAGGTGGCAACGTCCATGTTGATTCGGCAGACCAACAATCGTAATAATACCTGAAAAATAAAAGAAGTGGTTTGTAGTAGGCATGCAAAAGCGACGTCGGAGAGCCAGCAGAGTACAACTGTCCTACAGGAGGTGAAGTCTTACCATCGCAAGGATGCCTAGAAGTGGCCGATGAAACATAAAACGTAAAGGATACGACGTCCCATCTGGTGAAATATGCTCGGACCACTGAGGATTGTAGATGGTTGGCGTTTTGAAGTCAGCCTGGCCGGTTGCTCTACACACCCGGATTGCCGTCGAAGAGAGCTCTGTTGGAGGAAATAAAACAACAGGTGCTCGTATTAAACGTCTAAGTAGTAATTCCCAAGCCCGTCGAATTAGTAATACTCCAAAAAGGTATACAAAGTCCCATTCATTTCACCTTACTGACTAAAGCATCATCCAGTCTCTGAGATAGCGATTTCCCACCAAATCATAACAGTTTCTTCTGTCTCCCGGTCATTTCGGGAAAGAGCTCCGAGAGAGGCAGACCGTTCATCCCGCGAACCGCTGCACTTACTGCATGACGCGAGTGTAATTTCACAAACGCGTAACTCGGAATATCGCTGGTGCTCGTGTTAGAGAGCGAGCGACACCATTAAAACGTTTTTTGGTCTTAAAAGATTCACCCATTCATTCACTCATTTGCCTAGCAAGAGGTCGTTCCACACAAGGTACGAAATGACACACGAGAACTTCCTTACGATTCCTTCTCTTAGCTTCCACGTCACTGAGGCTTAAGTGCTCCACACATCCGTAAAGCGTCAACTTCGGCACAAGGTCCTGCGCCTGCACGCCGCCAGGTAAATTGCAAATATTCTTAGAGATACGAATCGCCAAAATGTGGCTGCTTCTCAACAGTGCACTTCTTCACAGGCATCAAGATGAACCTTCAGGAAATAACAGTAGGTGAAGATGTGACTGCGAAGACGTTAATACCTTGATTATATCAGATGAAGGGTTCTGCCTAGTATCAGAAATTAGACCGTTGGCTTAAAGAAATAATTCGAGAGGGTTACTTCTACGAATCCATAATATACAGGAGGTTTGACCCGTGCCTGAGACGACCGCTCGGCTGATGTTGCTGGTGGTACCATTCAGGGGCATGCTGCGTGTGGTAAACGGGCTGGTACATTTTTTATTGTTCGAGCGCTAAGACCCTGATAGACTACGAAAAACGCTCTGGAGCCCTACGCTACTTGTCCAGTACTACAGTATCACACAGAACTTCTCAAGGATTCCAGGGGGGTTGAGGGTTGGCAATGGCTTCTCTCAACTTTCAGTTCGGACATTCAAAAATCTGGCAGACAACCGCATCGGGTCTAACTCCACTCAATCTCAAAACACGATAGAATTAGTTCCATCTGCGCGAACTGCAGCCCAACACGATGCCAACTGTAGTGCCTTCCTTCACTGGGTCACGGACTCAGCTAGTTGGTTGTGTTCGTAGTTATGCTTTCAAGCTTTTATTTTTTCATTCTTATTTTTGCTCAAGTGCATCTTCTTTAACATCAAGGATTCATGTTTTTGAAAATCGGAAGGCCTATCTAGATATTTATCACCACAGAAACGTTCTTTCTCAACAACTTGTTTCTCAAGTAGCAGTAGAAATAAGCATAGCACTGTGTTTGGCTGAATTTCCTTCAGTTCCCCCTAGACGGCGCCAATTTTTGACTGTACATTTCAGATCCCCATAGAAAATTATGTTGATCATAAAAATGAACATAGATCGCGGAAAAAGGACACGTGGTTTCCATGTGTTCCACAGAGTAGAGATGACTTGCTGTCTTCATGCAATTTCTTCTAAATCTATCAAAGTTCGTGATCTTAATATTGGAAAAAAGTATAACTGATTATGACCGCTGATTAGTTGCCACCCCCACGAAATGTTGTTGCATATTATGTTGGGTCCTGTTCATCCAAGACCCTTGTAAAAGCCACCTTTTTCATTTCCTGCCAATAAACAGTCATGTTACATCCCCTTATTTTCACATGTAGTTACTCATCCATTCGTGAAAAAATCCAATGCACATATTATTTGTCGTAATATCATGAGTAGTTTCTTGTCTTACAAGCATTACGCTAAAAGTGGCGCAAGACGCATCTACCTTACGTTAAACGTGGATACTACGCGTACTTCTTTATCAGAACTCATGTTATACAGCTAGTACTATCGGTATGAGATCATCCATCATAATTCGACGCAAAAAAAAGAAGTTGAATAACACCTATAATAAATATGTCCAATGAGCAGGCTTAGAATGTGCCTTGTAGCAGAGTCCTTCTGACTCTACACACTCCGATGAAGCTCCGCTCCAAACTCCTCTTAAGCGCCCATCTCGGTCTTGAGTTCGGCCAGCTTGTCCTGCAACTCCCACATCTCGGCATCGGAGAGGGTGTTCTTCTTCTTATGGTCCTTCAGCTTCTTCTCGATCTCCTTGATAGCCTTCTTACGATCCTTGTCGGACATAGTACAAATTAGAGGAGGGAAAGGAGATGGGAAAAGGAGATGGGAAAAAGAAGTTGGGCAATCAACGAGAATTTTCTGAGCTAGGGAATGGGCGGAAGAACAGGCCCTGTGTGCTGGGCTATTTTCTCTCAACTACACAAGGCAATCGAAGGGAAAACTAGTAGCCGTACTAATATTGGAAGAGCGAATGAGATAATAGAAGGAATATAATCGAGGGTCCAAAGTATATCGAAGAATTCAAAGAGCAGTTTGTGAAGCGTATATATAATGCAGAGTCCATGATCCTGTGAGGCATAACTTGACCTTGTTGACTGCGATCTTGTTGCCGCTGGCATCGACGATCTCGTCTGGCTGGGCGTTAGTGTCAGCGAAATCATCGTCATCGACGACGAGCTCACCCTCTTCGCGCAAGCGACCGGCTTCCATAATCCACTTCTGGGTGCACACCTTCTCTGCGAATTCCATGTTATGACTAATGATCACAACACCTCCGCCGAAGTCGACCAAACCGAGGGAGAGAGCACCGAGACTGAGATTTTTGGATCGATTGGTGAGAGGAGGTCCTGGGGGAAGGTGGTAGTGTGGTGTGGTTTTCAAGGAGAACAAGATGTAGAAGTGCTATGTGAGGACAAATGGACTCGACAAGAAGCAGTGAAAAAAACCTGCAAATCCAATAGTCAGATCAAAAACGGCATAATATAACCGAATAACAGCAAGCAAAGTAAGAAGTACCCATCGCGATCCAAGTAGTTGGTCGGTTCGTCCAAGATGAGAATATGCGGGTTCATCCACATCGCTGCTGCCAGGACGACCTTCACCTTCTGACCACCGGACAAGGACTGAATCGGGGAGTAGGAGGCGGCTTCCGCATCCAAACCGAAGTTCTTCAACTCCTTCTCGACGGACGGCGCCGTCAACGGCTTGCTCATCAAACCGGCAGCGGCAGCCTGTTTCTCATCTTCACGGCAGACCATCTTCTCGTAGCCCATTGCCCTGAGCGTGTCACGCTCGACCCAGCAGGCACCTTCGATCGGCTTGTACATCCACTTGGTCTCGTACTCGTACTTCTTCTGCTTGTTCTTACGACGGTTCAAGATGGTGTCCGGCACCACCGGGATATCGCCCTTCTCGCCTGGCACGCACTTACGCACGACACCGGACTTGGAATCCACGCACCACTTGACCAATCGCAGAGCTTCCTCATCGTCGTTGACTTCGTTGGTCTGGTTCTCGAGGGATTCACGATCGTCGTTACCGGCGAAACGCCACAGGATGTACTGGACCGGGGTCTTATCCAAATGCTTCTCCAAGTGATGGAAGGCGTGCTGAGCGACGTAGGCCAACCGCATACCAGAGTGCTTCCAGATGGTTCCGTGTTCGTTCTTCAACTCACCGATGAGCAACTTGATGGCGGTGGACTTACCGGCTCCATTGGCACCGATCACGGCAATTCGCGAAGCCATACAGACGGAAAGCGTGATGTCCTGTGAGGTGATGGAATTTGAAAGAACATGTGAATCTAAAGAGGGGCCTCCAATCTGAGGATCCAGAATCTAGGAAGAGGCGATCCCGAAGTGTCAATCTAAACAGTCGTAGTCGTTGTCTAAAGTGAGTACCTGGACAGTCCACTTGTCGTGAGTCGGATACTTGAAGTTGACGTTGTTCATCTTCAAGATGGCGCGACCCTTGGACTTGACACCCTCAAGAGGGCCCGGCGGCGGGAAGACGAACTTGACGTTCTTGTTGGAAAGTTCGAAGTACGACTTCTTTTCCGGGAAGGCAGTGACGAATTCAGTCAACACGGATCCCTTCTCTCCCTTGAACTGGACAAGCTTGCGGTCCTGTAGTGATTAAAGTGATTGGCTGCATGGGATAAGTCTAAGTTTGTAGAGGTGAAAACGATCCTATTCAGTTGAAGGGCTCATAGTGGTGGCTCATCGCGATGGGATGGGATATGTGAGACACTTAAAATACCTACCGTATCAGAGCTGCTGAAAAGACAGCTTTAACTGCTGAAAAGAAAGTAAAAGGTACCTGGAAATCGATAACGTGCGTGATCATCTCGTCCAAGAAGGTGGAGTTGGAGGAAGAGGCGATGATGGATCCCGGGAAGGCATTGAGCCAGTCCTTCATCCACTGAATGTTCTTGACATCCAAATGCCCAGTGGGCTCGTCAAGCATCAAAATATCGGCGTCGATGAGCTTAGCGCAGGCAAGCTGCATCTTCACCTTCCAACCACCAGAGTAAGTGGTAATCGGGTTGCACATATCGGCGGCGGCCTGTTTCATATGGTGGCAAGAAGGTTTACTTTGGATTGTGAGGCGTTGGATTTGAGTCAAAAAAAATTCTGGTGCTCTAAATATTTGCACACATCAAGAATTTGAAAACCGTCACCCGTGAGCGAGCAGGCCTACTTGCTATGCAGGTAGAAGAGCCAAATGCTACTGGCAAGTCCATCTTGACTCACGATGGAGGCAAAAATCCTATCGGATATAGTACCCTAAGGTTGACGCCCTTGGCCTTGTTCTTGAAACCGATGATGCCGAGCTCCTTTTCCGCATCAGCGAGGGTGATTGGCGGGGACTTCTTGTACACGTTGTTGACGGTGTCGACGCAGAACTCCATACCGTTCAAATCGATGTTGAACTTACCCGTGGGCCACTCTTTAGATGGCTCTTCGAGCATGCGCTCCTCGACCTCGTGCTCGACGAAGATCGTGACGAGTTCGTCACGCTTCGGGAAGCCCTCCACCTTCTCCTTGGAGATGGCGCGCATCAAGGTGGTCTTACCGCAGTTGTTCGGTCCGAGCAGAGCGTAGAACTTGTTCTTCTTCAAGTGCAGCTTGGTGTCACGGAGAAGCGTGAGGGTACCGTAGGCGAGGGAGAAGGATCCCTTGTACAGATCCGGGTCCGTGGAGTCATCGACGAACTCAACCTCCTTTGGCTTGCCAGCGTTGGCCAACTCGTTCATGATGCTCTCGACGGCCTTGGCGTCGGTGACGAACGGAGCGAGGGTGGTCGTCCAGGAGGACAAATCGTAGCAGTTGGCCTTGTTCATGGCGTAGGTAACCTTCTGCAGGTAGGTGGCCACCTCCTCAGACATAGCCGGCAGAGCGCAGACCTTTCCTGCGATCTCCTTCAAGTCCAACTCCGGCTTCGGGCCAACGGACTGTTTTGAGTTGTGATGGAGAAAATAAGGATATTATTAAGGTCGTGAATAGAGAAAGAAAGTTGGGTCCACTAGAACTTGTGCTGTCGACTCACTTTCAACCGGTACCTATTTTCAGGAACACCCAAGGATTCACAAGATTTTACGTCCAGAAACCTTCTGGCAAAGATGCACTACAAATTCATCAAAAGAGTATCTACTGCTTCTGCAATCACATACGCTACATCTTCGGCAAAGTATATCTTCTGTCGTAAGCTTCATACATCTACTGCTTCTGCGATCACATCTTCTCAACGAGGAAAACGACTCGGACGGAACATCTACCACTTCAGAAGAAGAAGGTAAAGAACAAGATTGAACAGTACCTGGAGCTTCGTAATGGTGGCAAGGCACTTCTCAGCCATCTCACGGCAATCCGGGTCGGACGTTTCCTCAGCTCGGCGCTTGACCAACGGCAAAATTTCGGGGAACAACGGCTGACCCTCACGTGGATCATCGACGAGCTTACACCTGATTGAAGGTGGTGAGAGAGAGTTATGATAGAAAGAGGTGAGAGAGAGTTACACTTAGAAATTTTGCCTTCACGAAGAAGTGGCATGAAATTGCCTTCACTAAGAAGTGACATGCCGGCGCGAACATAATTGAACGCCTACTACGGGCCGGATGAGGCATCGCTGGCAGTCGAGATGCAGATGTCCATACGTGACTGTCCATACGATAAGAACCTCCATCCCACTGATATCTCATAGGAAGGGAGGGGTGAACTCGCTAGTTTCACTCTTGCAGATGCATTAGGAGGATTTTACGTCCATGAAGAAAACGCAGTCCGCTGGAATTCTGCCGAATCTAGATCTATCAATATCACATCATCCAAATTTAGATGTCCATATGACTGTCCATACGATAAGAACCTCCATCCCACTGATATCTAATAGGAAGGGAGGGGTGAACTCGCTAGTTTTACTCTTGCAGATGCATTAGGAGGATTTTACGTCCATGAAAAAAACGCAATCCGCTGGAATTCTGCCCAAATTACCTATATTGCGCCCACTCCCTTTGTAGAGTGCAATACAATAAGAAACTGAAAAAACAAGAAATCGAGCAACAGTATGAGGAAAGTTGGAAGCATCACAACATCAAAACTGACGATAGAGGCAACAAGCATAGTAGTACATGTTATCGACGATGACGCAGCAGCGACGTTGGCACTGTTCGGACTTGGTGTTAAGACCACGCCACAACACCGGAGTGATAACGGCCAAGTGGGGAGCTTCGACGTTCTGGACAAAGACGCAACCAGCGAGCTTCTCGACGCACTCTTCGACCTTGATTGGAGTTTAACAACTTTCGAATCACAATAGTCTCGAACAACAACGACACACTCTGCATACGCAGCTGTGCAGGTTTCTACTAGGCAAGATAAAAAAAAAGTACGTTCTTCAAGGACTCGTTGGCCTTGATGATGGTCGGGATGAAGGACTCGGCGTAGACAGTGGCGCCCTCATCAGATCCGATCAAATCCTTGTTACCGCACGTGTAGCACATCTTCAGGAGGCACTCCTTAGCCTTGGCCTTGACGGAAGCCTTGATGTCGTTCATGAGCAGCACAACACTCTGGATCATCCACTCGATCTCACGAGCGAAAGCCTGTGGAGGTCGATAATGAAGGAGAATGGGAGAGATGTGAGTAAGGACATTTGGTAGGAGAAGGATAAACGTATCACTCTGGATCATCCACTCGATCTCGATAAAAATTCTAAAAAAATTCTAATTCAGGAGCTGACCTCGGAAATCCGGATCTAAATCCTAATCTAAACGCTATTACCTTCGGGTGCTTGGCGGCGAATTCGGTGATGAGTTCGCAAGCGAGCTCCTTCATTGCCGGCTTGGCCTTGCCCTCGAGCGAAGAGGTCAAGGTCTTCAGGGTGACGGATGCAGACCACTCATCGACAGTGCCGAAGATCTCACGAACAACCTTCTCGGCGAGCTGTATTGAGTTTTAGATTTCAAAATTTGAAGCCAGAATATGAGTCCCGCCAGTCAGCAGCGGACAGTTCGAATATCCCCGTAAAAATCTAAATCCATGAATCTAAGCCCCATGCATCCACATTGAAATTTCCATCGCTGTGTTTTACCAACATCTCGTTCCGCCGACAAAAATAAATCTAAATCTCGAAAAAATTCCATTTGGGAAATCTGAAAAAGCCTTATCTAAAAAAATCCTACCGTTGCACCAGCCTTGTCCTTTCCGGCGACAGCCTCCATCAAAGCCGGGATCGCGGCAAGAGCCTCGATCAGCTTCGGCTTCGTGCCATCCATAGTGGCCTGCAGAGCCTTGACGCCTGCTTCGCAGGTCTTCTTGTCGTTAATCTGAGCGATGATAGCCTCCATCTTGTGGTTTTTATGCAAAAGACTGTTAAAAGTCCAAAGTATTCAAGAGATATGCAAATGCGGTGTTAGCAAGCAAAGACTAGGTCACAACTTTTAGCGTGTGGACAACTAGTCTGGGTCCTGTTTAGTATGCGAGTGGGCTTATTGGATTAAGGATTTGATGAGAAAACGGTAGGTTATTATAATTCGCGAATAGGTTTTAGATTCTTTAGGCAAAGAAGAGTTTCCAATTCAAATGTCGTCAAATGAAAAAGATAGACTTCTACGTAGGTATCTTCTGATTCAACTTGTATAGCTTTTTCTAGTCGTCGATTCGATTTCGATTCGTCGGATAAAATCCTGGTCTTTAGATCACAGAGTCGTGGAAATTTCACCTTACCAGAGCACAAGAAGATTTAGATCCAAGTATTCAGAAAAATCGTGCAATAAATTCGCATGCAAGAGGGTCGTGGGACGCCGCAAATTGATCTGTTCGTTTGGATTTCGTTTTGGATTCTGGAAAAAATTCAAAAAATCGATCATAGCCTCAGAGACGTCGCCACTGTTGGAACATGATATCTGTGCTTTGGATCATTCGTGGACCGAATTAATATATCATCCTCACACTGTCAGATGTACAACTTGAACTCTCTAGATCTTTGGATCCTTGTAAAAAGGGCTCTCGTATTAGATCATGAAGACCTCACTTGTGTCGATCTTTGGATCCTCGGACCGTTGGAACATCACCGGATCTTTCCAAATTGATCTTTAGATTTTTCCTTCTCGTAAATGAACAGAGGTATCTTCGAAGAATCAGAGTCAACAGTATGCACCACGCAGATCAGAGTAACTATGACTGAGTGAAGTCGTCCTTTAGTTCCAAGGGCAGGGGTCAGAAAGACTCCGACCTCCACCACGAAAGTAGAACCTCCGACAACAAAATGTGTTTTCATCATGCAATGCAGTTGGTGCAAACCTTTCATGATCTGTTTTGAATTCCAGAAGAACTCACGCTGTTTTTGTCCTTGTCACGGGCGAAATCCATATCATGATCATATTGCGAATGGCGGCTATGAATATCTGATCCAACGAAAGATTATCGAACTTTTACACAGGACAATTGAAAGCACGAGCGGGAACTTGGAGTCTAATCAAATATTTTCCCTTTCAGATAGCAAATCACTACCAGCTTTCAACTTCGGGGAATTACGGGAATCCCCACGAGAGACAATTAAACAACATACGGCGGGGAAACCTTGTTCTAATACCAGGTCACAGCCGCAACTACACGTAAACAAAAGGAGGTTGAACCAAGCTTCGTCCCATTCTCCGATATATTCCCATAGCGCTTCTGTTTTGCAGCGTTTCTCCTCTCCTGGATTTGCTTGCGGGCGATTCGGACGTCCAGAAAAAAATCTGTACAGAGTTGGGTAACAAAAAGCACGAGTGCAGCAATGAATGCCCGACTATGCAATGCCATTTCGTCGGGACATCCACCAACTAATTCCGCCAGCCAAAGCTCTGATTCGTAGAAGTCACCTTGAAAGAGAGACGAAGTCGACACGGACGGTATAGTTCTTTTGGGTTCGACGTTATTGCCTCTGTACGTACTTCTGGGAGCCACTGTGTTTATGCTCGAGTTTCCGTTTGAGCTCGTGGCTGTGGACTTTGCGCTGGAGTTTCCGCTCGAGCTAGTGGCACTTTTCTGCTCATGCAGAATCAGAATCAGGATGATGCCTGTCGATACGCAGTACTACTTTCAGACCAATCATCATCCCGGCTAACGGGATGCCGCGTGCCATGCTGGCTTTATTGTCGTGAAAAGGATGCAAAACGTGCTGCTGTGGCACAGCAGCACGTTGGAGATGGAAATCGAAGCCCGTCTTGTCAACATCACCAGTAGAGGGCGAACCTGGTAGATCCCAGTTACTAATTGTCGTATCAAACGGGTTTCTTGATTCGACCTCAAACGGGTTGTTTGATGCGACATGAAAAGGGTTTGTTCCCACAGTTGATGTTGTTCCCACAGTTGTCGCTTCAGCACCACTCGGCGCTCCCCTCTCCAGCCCATCCTGCTTCTTCGAAGAATTTTTCGCACAAGTAGACCCTCCAGCAACAGCATCTGGTTTGTTGCTAGCAGTGGCTAGAGTGGCAGAGTGAGGTGCAGCCTTCGGCTTCGTGGAAGGAACGGCCCTTCCCTCTGCATCGCCGGTTGTAAGAGCGTTTCCTGCGCCTTTCTTACCTGGCGCGGAAGAGGGAAAGACACCTCGAACGTCATGATCATTTTTGGTGCTCTTTTTATCAGCTTGTCCTGGTGCGTCGGTTTTGGTACCACTAGTAGATCCTGCATCACCAGTGGGTCCTGCGCGTTTGTCCTCGTCTTTCACAGCATTAGAGCGTGCATTTGAAGATGCGAGCTTCTCTCTTCCCAGCATCGTCCCTTCATCGGCCTTCGGCGATTTGCTAGGAAACTGCTCTTTGACAAGTGTGTTGTTGAGGCTTGATGCGGCGGCTCCAGCACCATTTGCTATCTGCGCGGATTCTGCCTTAGCCTCAACAGCAACGTCCTTTTTGCCGAGCACAGTTTGTCCAGCAGTGTCCGTTTCCAGCACTTCTTTTGCAGTCGTGTCCTTGCCTACATCAGTTTTATCCGTTCTAGATCCTTCATCGAAAGGGCCTTTCATCAGCTGCGGCGACGGCTCCGAAGCAGCGGTCTTGCTTCTCGCACCTTTTTTACCTCCTTGTGTCACTGTGGTTGGCGTTGGCTTCTCGTCGGTGCCTCCCTTGGAGGAGGCAGTTGCCTTCCCGGTGCCTCCCTTGGAAGAAGCAGTTGATGGTGACGTTGTCGGAGCTGCTTTCATCGCCGTTGTTTTACCTAAATTTGCACTAGTAGTAGTTGCACCTTTATTATTTGACGTAGCAGTCTTGGAACTCGAAGACGCTGTTTTACTTGATGTCGTAGTGCCTTTTGCACTCTGGGGCATCTGCGTAGTCGCTGTTTTACTTGATGTGGCAGTTGCACCTTTGGCAATCTTCGGACTTGAAGATGGTCCTTTACTCAACGTGGTGGCTCCTTTTGAAGAAGTACTCCCATTCTGTTTGATCACAGGCAGGGTACCGGAAGCAGTCTTGAGCGACGAAGCTTTTCCCTTCCCTCCAGCCTTCGCACCTTTTTTCGCGGATGAAGTTGCCGCGGATGCACCTTTTCCGCTCAAAGAGGAAATCGATATGTCGGAGGACGAAGAGGACCCTCCTCCAGGGGATGTTGCAGCTGCACGCCGCCCACTATGAAAAAAAAATAACACTTTTATAAGTCAAAAGAAAAGAGTCTTTACCTTTGGCTTTGCTCCTTGCATAAAAAGTTCTGGATAAGGATGTAAAGTTCCGGATATTATAAAGTTCTAGCTCTAATGTTGAAGTGAGCATGATAGATGGCCGGATGATGCAACAACAACAACAAAGTACTTAATCAAAGAATCCAGCAACCATAATTCTTCTTTGCAGGAGGAGCTGTCGCAGCTAGCATTGGTGAAGATGCTTTTGCAGTCGAGGACGAGGCCGGGCCACCAACGCTTGTTGACGTGTTCGTGGCTTTCGATCCCATGCACACTCTCCTGATATTGTCGACTACAGACAGATATACCGGATCGTTTTGTGCGTTCTGTTTGCGCTGTCTCGCCGCTTGCACCCGTTCGTCGTAAGCCTGTAGCTTCGTATTGTACTCAGCATCTAGAGCGTCCTCCGGAACACGCTCCACCAGCTCATTTTTATTACCCGTGCACTTGAGCTTCAGCGTCTTCAGCAGCTCTTTCAATTCGGGCAGCTGAAGCGAATAAAGCAAAACTAACGTAAACCTAAACCCACACTACACGACAAAGAAATGTGTCTACCTTCTAACACTATGATATTAGAGCTTTCTGTCATGCTACTTGGAAGCCTAGTACCTAACACTGTCAAGAAAGAGTTTCAATTTTGATTTTCTCATGTCTATATTGAGTATAATACTTTCAAATCGGCGGCCTTCCGCCTGACAGGCTTGGGTATTGGAGCCTCACTTTTGTTGACGGATGCGATTACGGCTCTGTGTTAGCGTCAGCTTTTATCCATCTCGCTCCCCTCATCTCGGCCCCTTCTCTTCCCGTGAAAAGAATACAAGCGAAACAAAAGGGCACCAAGATGCCGAGAAAGATGGACGATAAAAGCTGACCTTCTAAGCTTCATTCTGTCCTTCTCAGTAGTTGAAAGCTTCGTCCTGTAGTCCTTCCATTATACTACAACTTGAACTTCTTTCTTAACTGTGGTCCGAAGCTAGTGTCAGCATTTGATTGATGACAGTGTATTTCCCACGCGCTCCCTCCGCCATCATCCCCGCAGTGATATCTGCTACTGCTCTATTCTGCAATCCCATGTGTGATCGAGGGTCGGCCCCTTGCAACAGAAGCTCACAGACAACCTGTACAAGAAGCATCAATCAAGAGGTAGCCTCTGCATCGTCGGTTGAAGATAGAAGCACAATAAGACAGAAGTAGCCTCTGCATCGTCGGTTGAAGATGGAAGATAGAAGTAGGCACGACAAGCCAAAAGGAGCTACAGATGAAGATCTAGTAGGACTAGGTACTTAAAAATGAAACACACAACACATCATGCTTTATATCTAGCAGGTTGAAAAGTAAATACGAAGTCAAAAACATTCGAAACGCAAACGGAACTTAGATTACCTCAACGCTGCAAACGGAACTTAGATGCTTAGATTACCTATAGATTACGCTGCAAACGGAACTTAGATTACCTCATGCTTTCCATTTTTCGCGGCTGCCGCTAGCGCGCTGTCGCCGTTGGTTCTCTTGTTGATCACTTTATCCGGCTTGTCATGCTCCTTCAGAATTTTCTTCACCTTTTGCAAATTTCCTTCGCTCGCGGCGATCACGAATTCTCTTGCTTAGACAAGGGGAGTCTGTTCTATAAAGACCACAAAAAGAGGATAGTCTTTATGCTAGTGGGTGGGCTATGCTGCCTCTATAAAGACAAAAAGAGGATATTATGCCTTACGGCAACGCAACACGTAAAACAGACCATAAAGAGCATATTATTAAAATGTTTCTTATATATTGACAATACTAGCATGTCATTATGATCGATCGTCTTGAGATAATGGAATAGAGGACTCTACGACACTAATAAAAAATGCATTAAAACAAACTCAGAAGTCTTAATTCCTCTTTGCCTTTTCTGCTCTTATAGCCGGCGTCGCGTTTTTAGCTCGGTAGTGAAGAACCTTCCTGCCGCCTGTTTTCTGGTCTATGTGCTTCTCACAAAAGCCTTGTCTCCGAATCGACTGTCCAGGCATGAAGGTCGCTTAGGAGAATCAATTTGCAGTATCTAGAAGAAGTACTCACTCCTAAAAAAAATATTGAAGTTCTTGTGTTCATTCAATTGCAACCTTTCTTCCCGCCACCTGATGACAATGATGTTCACAAGATTGAAACAGCTTGTACTTGTTTGCACAATCAAGTTGGGAAGATATAATCACCTTCAACGAACATTAGTATCTTCTTCGTTATATTAGGTTAGGTTAGGTTAGGTGTGGGCCTAAAGGTTAGGTTAGGTTATATTAGGTTAGGTTAGGTTAGGTTAGACATGAGTGGCTGTATATTTCAGAATTTCTGCACTGTTCATAAGTTACGTCCCATCGCATGCCACATACTTTTCCTTTTTTCGTGGCACTGATCCCGTGACAATGCGAGTAGCTGCTCACGGAGCTGTCGGAGTTTTCTCCGGTGTTTAGAGAGATGAAAACATCAAGGCGACCTGGCTCAATCAGTCAACTATATGCGGCCGTCTAACGAGCGGCGGTGCTGGATAACGGAGGAACAAACAGACCCAGGGCCACCCCTGGACTGTGCAGGCGCGACAGAGTTCCCGCTGACCTAGCCCACAAAAGATCTGTTTTGACGTTGTATGCCTGATGTACGACTTCATAACGAATCCTCAGGATCGTTGCTTGCTTTGCTCTTCGGCGGCTTCTTCATTGGCGCCGCTTTCATCGCTGCCGTCTTCATCTTCTTCATCGGGCGCCCGTTGAGATCGTAATAGGTTTCGCTCTCAGAGCTGTCGGACCAGATGTGCCAATTTCCCCACCTATCGAAGCCCATCTTTTCCTGATCTCTACTGGTGTAACACCTGATCGCTACACAACTACAGTCTTAGAAGAAGATCTGTCTCAGAAGATGCAGACCAAAGACTCCGGAGGAAGTTTTGGTAGCTTGTATCTATAATCTACGTTCGCAAATGAATCATCGCAGGCTATCGCAGGTTGTATCTATAAGAATGAGGTTCTTCGCAGGTTCTTATATCTATAAGAAGGAATATAAAAAATGATATAATTTCATCTGTGTAAGTTGTTGTTACACCAGACGTGCAGGTGTAGACCTGGATACTACAGATTACGTCGGAAACGCCAAGTAACAAATCCTAGGATCTTTTCTACCTCCGTCTATGTCATGTCATGTAAGTGCCTCTTGTTCTGTCATGTAAGAACAAGTGTCTACTTTTTATGTCAAGTCATGGTAAGTGTCTACTTGTGATGTGTTAGGATGTGAAGTATCAACATCCGACATTTACTTCCACAGTTCCAATTCCAGTTCCAAAGTCGTTTGTTAGTGTTGCTTCTTCTTTCCCAAGTTCGGTTCTTCTACTACTTCTGCTTGTTATTCAGCAGCACTCTTTAGGTGTACTACTTGAACTACAAGTAAGTAGGCATGATCCAAGAGCAGAACTTCTCAGTCAGCACAACATCAGACCGTTTTTCTTAGTACCACACTTCAGTACCACACATCAAGCTTTTGACAAAACCTTTTGTAGTAGTCATTCATTCATTCATTCGAACCACGTAGCAACTCACTCAAAGCTGCCTGGTTCCGTAGCGACCCGAGTAGAGACGCGCATATCCATAAGAATAAGTGATCTTAACTTTGCCAATTTAAACTTAACTTTTGTGAAGGCGAGGAAATGCCTCCACACGTCTCCTCATTTTTCCAGAGAACACTGTAGTTCTACAATGTCTAAGAGTGGTCTTCAATCTGAGAAAGGCATTGCGTTCAAGGAATGATGATTTTTCAGAACCGCCAGTCTCCCTTTTAGTTTCTCGTTGTCTAGTTAGAAAAAAGAGACAGGCATACTCTTGCTCTATTTTGTGGAGCGTTGTCGGAATAGAAAGGAGCAACATGATCATCGGAACTAGAAGAACCAACATGATCATCCTGTAAAAAAACAGGCAAAGTGCCACAACGACCTGGGCGTATAGCTGGCGCGTCTAGGCGTAGCCATTGGCGAGACAAAATATGCGACATATTAGGTCTCCGGTCGCCATGCACTGACCCAGAAAGCGGAACTTTCTTTTGTCCAAGCGGCACGGCTCGAGCGAAATCGATCTCATCACGGGATGGAACTGCATTAGGCCCTTTGCCTTTACCTGCTCCTTTGCCGCCTTTGGAAGAATCTGGCCTACGCAACTGTTCGTACACATGCACTGTTGCAGTAGTTTGGTCCGTTAAAACAGCACAAGTCTCGCCCTCGCGTAATAGGAGGTAGGTGGGAGGTCGTTTCCTGGAAGTCGCCTCCTGTTCACACGGTGCCTTGAAATCGCTTTCCTCCTGACAACAAATCTCGCAAAAAAACGACGACTTACAGACCTTTTCACCAGAGACCGAGTCCGAGCTGCTGGCACCCTCTGAGGAGACTGCATGAAAGGTGAGAAAGACTGGAGTGGACGTGGAAATTTGCTTCTTCTCTTTAGATCCCGAGCGAGGAAAACGTTGATGTTCTTTTGGAGACCTGGATCTAGAAGGCGTCCTCCTGTTGCCTCGTCTATCCCTATTCTTGTTAGATGAGGATCTCCTCCCTCGACGTCTTCCAACTTGGTAATCACCCTTCGCCTTCTGCTCTCGCAATAGTTGTTTCACTCTAAGTCGCATCCATTCTTCTTTCAAACTACCCAGTCCGGCATCTGCACTTCCAGTATCCACGTTCGCTAAATCTCCAGTATAATCGTCTCCAAAAAGAGCGGAAAAGGTTCCATCTCCCGGAGCTTGGCTTCGTAAAAACAGCTCTTTCATACTCATCAAACTCTGCTGCGCCGTCGGAGCCTGGTAGTTATAGTACCCATGATATTGCCCTCGATCATTCACATTCGCAGCATCTCCTAGTATCTTCCTACTTGTACTACTAGTGCTGTGGTCTTCTCGCACGATTTCTTGCATCCATGACGAATCCTTACGAGCATAATTCCCAAGAACTGCAGTGGCTGCATCCTCGAGTTTTGCCGCAGCTGTAATGTACTCCGCTAAAAGACGACTCTTCGGAAAGAAACTCTGCACTGCTTTGTTGTTGGCATAAGAAGTACTCATACCACCTTTCTCATCGTTGTTCACTTTCGTGTTCATGATCTCTTCAGCAAAATCTTCACCCAAAAGTAGTCGCAGTTGTTCTTCGGCTGCCTCGCCGCTTTCCTTCAATAGGGCTGAGAGATCTTCTTGCGTTACGTTCCGAGAACTTGAATTATAATTAGCAGAATTCATTCCATTCACCTTGTTCCATTCACTTGGCGACAACAAACTTGATGGTGCTGATCTCCTCCCGGCCAGTTTTTTCTGCAAAGCAGATGCGGCTGCACTAGCGATTCGCGAAGCACGTTGCTGTTGTTGTAGCTGGTCGTTGTCGACACCAGTGGTGCCAGACCTGCTACTCTTCCGTGCCTTCATTGCTGCCATAACCAGACTCGCTAAGCTGCCCTCTTCCTTGGATTTTCGTTCTTCGACCTTGCGCTGGACAACTTGTGATGCGACTGCCCATGGAGGTGCTGTGCTTCCGCGTGCAGGTCGTGGTGTGCTAATTTCGAAATTTTTACCAAGCAGCACAGCAGCATTTTTACTAGGATCTTCATCAAGCTGTTTCGTCTTTTGCGTCATCAATGGTGGAGACGAGACACGCTCCTGTGAAGATTTTTGTGCTGCAACGAATGCCCGTTGCTCTCGATCCAAGTCTTCCTCCGCTTTCTTGGCAGCAACGAATGCCTGTTGCTCTCTATCCAAGTCTTCCTCAATCTTTCCAACCGGGCTACGATCTCGATCTTTTCGTGTCGTTGTCCGTTTGGTTGCTGAATGAGATTGCTTGCCGAAAAGGGCAACTTCAGGCACATCAGACACCTTATGAGGCATAACAGATTTATGTACTCGATGGTGATGCTGGTGGTGATGAGATTTTTTGGATACAAGGTCATCTACACCCTGATGCAGCTCGTCTAAAGCAGACAGGACGCCCTGGTGGCTCTTCGTGGCCTCGGATGCCAGGTGCTGTTTCCCTGAAGATGTTGTCCTCTGGCCATGATGCCCATGACTATGACGGTGCCCATGATGCCCATGACTATGACGGTGCCCATGATGCCCATGACTATGATGGCTACCTCGGTGGTCCGCTCCGGGTGATCCTGGTGGTGCTTTGCCTGTATCATCTCCGTCTGTGGCTGGCCCCTCAGCGTTCCCACTATCATGGCTGGGGCGATGATGCTCGTGGCTGGAACGATGCTGGTCGTGGCTGGGACCGTGGCCATGATTCCAAGTTTTAGGATCGCTTCCTTCTTGGTGATTCGACGCGCGCTGGCTCTGGTGATGACCATGATGCTGACTGTGATGTGCATTCGCGACAGTCTTTGAAGAGGAGGCCGTCATTATGCTGGATTATGTACTATGTGATTTATTTGTGCAGATCAAAAACTTCTTGATGATTGAAGTCACGACTGACTCAGGGAGCTACTCCTACTCAGTGACTGACTGATTGATTAATGAAATAATGGAAGTACATATGGGTTAAAAAAGTCTAGATAGATCGAAACATGGAACACATAAATAGTCTAGATAGATCGAAAATATTTTACTGAGGCCACTTTACTTAAGCTGTAGGTGCATAAAAGGGAAAGGAGCCTAGTTGTACCAGCACAGTGCTTGATGGGGTACGCGAAAGTATAATACAGAGTGCTGAAAATCAACACTGAATATTGAAGTCATGGACCATCTTGTAGCTCATGCACAAACAATTGAAATGTGCAGCAGCGAAACGCAGTCTCTCTCTTGCTGACAGACTCTTGCTGACAGATTTTGTCATCTCCAGCTTGGGCCTTTTCTAGCTTGGAACCCCAATGACAGAGGCCATTGCTCTCGCGGCAGACTCTAAACCTAACGGCAAGGCTATTCCTTTCTCTCGAGTTTTCCCAACTTGACGCAGACAGATGTCTAGTGTCTTGGTTAACAGAATTCTTCTCTAATTGTCTAGTGTTTTGATTCTCTTGTTCTCTCCCTCTTTTTCTGAGGACAGATGACCAAAAGATCTTGGTCACTCGTGTCGCTCATTCAGTACCTTTGGTGGAGACACGGAAAAGGACGTCCTTTGTCAAAAACAAGACCAAAACTTTTTAGGACCTAATAAAATAAGTATCATTTTTATCACAATGATCCTGGGGGGTTAGTTTCAAGGATCCTCTGCTGGTTGCAGGATCCTCAATCTAGTGTCGAGTTGTAAGGAACCATCTCGGGTGTGGATCATGGGCCATAGGGCCATAGGTCATCTGCGTTGGTGGGTCAAACGATGTTGGAATTTCGATGAGTATGATGATATTGGCTCCTTGCCTCTTCTCCCAACAATAAGGTAGTTTCTTCTTCTTCGTCTGCTGAGCAAGGCGTCTCACCGTAGTAGTACTGACGTGGGTGGTTAGCGTCGTAGCCCTGCTGCGCATACTGGCCGTTCCAGTCTGCATTATGGGCGGTTGCACCACCAGCAAGGTCGTTGCCCTGCTGCCCGTACCAGTCTGCATTATGGGCGGTTGCACCACCAAGGTCGTTGCCCTGCTGCCCGTACCAGTCTGCATTATGGGCAGTTGCGCCAGCAGTGTCGTTGCCCTGCTGCCCGTAC